>MU129314.1:0-14736 GCA_014904985.1 Hydnum rufescens UP504
CATTGCTAAGTTCCTATTTGAAGATGTCATGTGCAGATTTGGTTGTGTTCTCCAATTGAACTACTGATAATGGCTCTGAATTTGAAGGAATTGTACAGATAATGGCTGACAAATACAAAGTGCCAATTGTCCGAGCTGCCCCCTATCACCCGGAAGCAAATGGAATGATGAGCGACATCACCGGTCTTGGATTGGGTCATTATTCATTGCTTGTAAAGGAAATCCGAGTCATTGGTCATGTTACTTTTATGCTTGTATGTGGGCAGACCGGGTTCACAACAAAGCGGACCACAGGCCACACCCCCTATTATTTATTATACGCAAACACCACATTTTTCCATTTGACATTACGGATGCATCCTGGTATACACTTGACTGGCACTCAATTAAAACAACTGAAGAATTACTCGCGATCCTGGGCAATTCAATTAGCTCATAGAGGATGACGATATCAAGGAAGCATCTGAGGCTCTATTACAATCCCGGATTAAAAGCGCCCAGAACTTTGCATTACGTAATGAACACTATGCTTGTTGAAGGAAATTACTGGCCCGGCACTCTTATATTAGTCTTTAACTCCGCATTAGTCACGCAACAAGGCCGAAAGGGAGAAGTCCGGTGGATGGGTCCCTACCATGTACAAAAACAAAATGACCGCGGGTCCTACGAGTTAAATGAATTGGATGGTACTCCTATGAATGCCATATTTGCAGCTAACCAAATTAAGAAATATTATTCACACGACCACATACCAAAAATGGATATTACAAATCATCATGACGAAACGGGAAATGAACTATCAGCAGATGTATATGCAATCACAGCCACTGTTCCAAATCAGGAATTAATTGATAACAACGCTGGGATATCATGGGATTTCGAGTACTGGGAACGACCCCAGGTGTCCTTCGGTCCGGAAAACCATTTACGGAATTATTTGTGGCCAACACGGCAGGCTACTAATAGTTGGGAGTATTGGAGCGACAAACTTGTTGAGTGGCATTGCCAGTTAATTGTCAGCGAAATCTCATCTTCAGATTCCGACGATGTCATTGGGTACATCATGAGGTGTTATGGGAAATTAAAAAATCAAAAAAAAAAAAAAAAACCCTAGATCCTCATCCTGAAGCCAAAGTCATATAAATGAGTCACCTGACAAGTCAACCTGAGTCACTAGATTAAAATCAAGATTCTCCAAGCCGAAACCCCAAAATGAGTTAGATGAATTCGGAAATTGCCAAAAGACCACGACTTGAGCACAAGACACCTGGCAACCACACAGCACCCATGCCAGCAATTTACCATCAAATAAATCAGTTCTTCAGTGTCTTGTAGTCCCCTTGGCCCGAAAAACTCACTAAAAATCTCACCCCTCAGTGTCACGGCTGAATGACCAAAGGCAACATGAGTTTGACGCTATTGAAAGCCGCAACCCATGATGACTTGCCTCAAAATCATCTCACTGGATCCGTCTCCTACTGCTAGAATGCCAGATACTTCTTCTCAGACCTGTATGAGGAATCCATAACACCTTATAATGAAACGAATAATAACAACAGATTCTACACCCCAGACACACACATTCCTTTCCTCACCTATCAACGAAATACTATGATGATTCTCCCGACTTCCCTTGTTACTTCTCTCAAACCCTCTCCAGTTATGTCCTTAGCGAAGCTCTCCCTTGATGAATGGGTCACAATGGTATGAAAACAATGTCCAATGAGCACAATTCAGCTGACTGACAGTTTCAAAGACGGTCACGAAAACGATGGATCCTTGAAAAAGGGATTCATTCATTTGTGAGGATGAACCTATGCCCCTCCGCAACGTGTTTGGCCAGGAAAAACCTCTCCACTGTGACGCCCTACTAGACCATCATATTTCTGACACTGAGGTTCCATCAAATTTTGCAAACTTGCTCGAATTATACAGCTCTTTTCCAGAATACGACTCCATTCCCTTCGCGGTGTGGAAGATAAAAACATCCAGTATCAGAAAATGCGAATATCCATTGATCCCAGCCATTGGAATGATCATGTGACCTATTACGAAATCAATTACGGCTATGCACAGAAATCGAATTCGTTCTATAACTCCGTCAGTTTTGATCGGAGAGGTACGCCCATATAACTCTCAGAAAGCCAGAAATGGATTCAAGTATATAGTAGACCTCAGAGATGATTTGTCAGGTTGGCTTGAAGCCCAGAATGCTCCAGAAAGCTACCTCAAAGAACATTGCTAAGTTCTATTTGAAGATGTCATGTGCAGATTTGGTTGTGTTCTCCAATTGACTACTGATAATGGCTCTGAATTTGAAGGAATTGTACAGATAATGGCTGACAAATACAAAGTGCCAATTGTCCTGAGCTGCCCCTATCACCCGGAAGCAAATGGAATGATTGAGCGACATCACCGGTCTTGGATTGGGTCATTATTCATTGCTTGTAAAGGAAATCCGAGTCATTGGTCACGTTACTTTTATGCTTGTATGTGGGCAGACCGGGTTACAACAAAGCGGACCACTGGCCACACCCCCTATTATTTATTATATGGCAAACACCACATTTTTCCATTTGACATTACGGATGCATCCTGGTACACACTTGACTGGCATTCAATTAAAACAACTGAAGAATTACTCGCTGATCCGGGCAATTCAATTAGCTCATAGGATGACGATATCAAGGAAGCATCTGAAGCTCTATTACAATCCCAGATTAAAAGCGCCCAGAACTTTGCATTACATAATGAACACATGCTCATTGAAGGAAATTACCAGCCCAGCACTCTTATATTAGTCTTTAACTCCGCATTAGTCACACAACAAGGCCGAAAGGGAGAAGTCCGGTGGATGGGTCCCTACTGTGTACAAAAACAAAATGACCGCGGGTCCTACAAGTTAAATGAATTGGATGGTACTCCTATGAATGCCGTATTTGCAGCTAACTGAATTAAGAAATATTATTCACGTGACCACATACCAAAAATAGATATTACAAATCATCATGACGAAACGGGAAATGAACTATCAGCAGATGTATATGCAATCACAGCCACCATTCTAAATCAGGAATTAATTGATAACAACGCTGGGATATCATGGGATTTCGAGTACTGGGAACAACCCCGGGTGTCCTTCAGTCTGGAAAACCACTTATGGAATTATTTGTGGCCAACACGGCAGGCTACTAATAGTTGGGAGTATTGGGGCAATAAACTTATTGAGTGGCATCACTGGTTAATTGTCAGCGAAATCTCATCTTCAGATTCAGACATGTCATTGGGTACATCATGAGGCATACAGGAAATTAAAAAATCAAAAAAAAAAAAAAACCTAGATCCTCATCCCCGAAGCTAAAGCCATATAAAATGAGTCACCCAATGAGTCACCCCGAGTCATCAGAGCAAACCAAGATCAAATCAAGATTTTAAGCCGAACTGCCAAATGTGTTGAACGAATCTGGAAAGTACCAAAAGACCATGACATGAAAGCGTGGTTCCCTACACAAAAGAAAAACCCACCCACACATTCTGGCGACCACCCAACCGCTCTCTCTGCTTGCTTTTCTGTTGGGGTCTCCTATCTAAAGGTTATATGATATGTCTTTATGGCTGTCACAGTCAGAAAAAGACCAACGGCGACCCTGGTTCTCTTTTCTTTGATCTCTTTTCGCTTCAAGCAATAGCCTCAGCTGCTGTGGTCTATGTTCCATGGAACGGTACAGATTCCACCAGAATAAAAAGAAGGCAAAACACTGACCTTGAGCAGCAGCCTGCCCTTTTCTCTCATCTGTCTTCAACATGCCCAGTCTCTCAATTCCCGCGACTATTTCAACCTTTCTCACTCTGCCACCCTCTCTGACCAAGCTCTCGCTTAATGAATGGGTATCTGTTACAACGACCAAGACTCTCGACCCTCACAAAAAGGATTTGTTCATGTATAAAGATGAACAGATGCCCTTTGGAGGAGCAACATCGCCGAAATCCGCTGCCCAAGAAAAACCCAATGACCACAAAGCCTCACCCGCATTCCTAGTGGACACACTTGAGTTATACGGTTCCTTCCCAGAGTACGGATCTCCTCCTCATGCTATCCCTCAACCACCTCCTTCTTCTCCGACCCCAGTTTTACACACTCCCTCCTCTTTCTCCCTCAACCTCCTCATTCTCATAAAATTCCAAACCGCTGTAGAAGGAATAACTGCCTAGTATCTGAAAATGCGAGTTTGGAAGTGCTCTAACCTTAAACCTCAATCAATGATCTGTTGGAGTGTTTAGGACAACTTTAATCATGCTACAGCCCAAAGATATCAAGGAAACTCAGTTGAAATAACTCCATTCAACAAACAAAATAAAAAGTTTTCTACATGTCAAAAAAAGAGAGAAGGATTTGGGAGAGCTTGGAACACAGAGAGGCAATCTTTTGCACACGGCAGCTCAGGTAAGAAGCTCGTCTTGAGCTCTTGCAGGTTGTTTTGTCAAGTCAGACTTTTGACCCAATATATTTTGTCGAATATCGCACCACAGCAATATGAACTGTCCACTATAGATCCAAGAGGTGTACCCAATACAGCTTGACTGCTAACTCGTATTAGCCCCTAAAGTCGATATCTGTGACGTGACACTTCGATTATTGTGACTATATTTGATTGAAGTCATAACGCTGCAGCTGTTTTCGGTTAACAACATGGCATTGCTGGGGACGCGCCATGTCTTCGAAATCGAACACCTTTACAGCATCACTTTCTAGGAACTTATTGGTCATTGGATTGGAACGATCCAATGACTGGGGAAAGGCCCGGAAGATTAATCCAATCAAAAACAGTAAGCCTTCAGTGGACTGATCTCCTCAAACTGGCCAGGCCTCATATTGCCGCGTGGATGATTCTCAGACTGTGCCCCAACGCCCAGCACTAATCACTCTCAATCCCGGTTATCCCTCCCAAATCCCCAATTGTATCTCGAAATTAGGACACCTTGTACGAGAGTCACTTGATAGAGAAATATATTCTTGGTAAAATTGGAACCGATCCAATCACTGGGAAGACTCACAGAAGAGGATTTAATCCAAATAAAACCAGTAAGCTTCAAGTGGACTCATCCTTCAAAACTGGTCAGGCTTATAGTTGCCGGACGGAGTAGATTCTCAGCCCTGCGTCCCCTGTCCACGCTCTGACCTCCAATCGCCGGTCGTCCTTCACACACTCCCAAAAATGAATGGATGATGCCCTCGTCTGGAGCGATATTCTCAGACTCCAGGAACTCATTATATAGTAATGCCGTCCGAGTTGCTGTCACTTGTTATTTTAAGGAATTTTGGAATACGGCGTTTGAATCGGTGTCACGGAGTCGTGTGAACATATATATTATGGAAATAGACTGTTGCATTTTAGATAGAGTTGAACGCATCACGGATTTTGTGGGACTGGCACATGTATACTGATTTAAATGGAATACTGAAAACACGTATTATCTTAGTTGCCATTCACTATTATCCCGAAGACACATTAGTTTGTGGAAGTGCTCAAGTGAGTCAATCAACTCCGCTAGATCTCATAGATAATGCCTTAGGAATAATATTACAATGTATCCTTTTTAATGTGGCTAATAGTATCAATGTCCCGTAATGTTTGGCACAAATATTCGGACCTCAATCGATGTGGCGGATGCAAACTTCTCAACTTTAACTCTCCTTCCGAACTCTCAGAGTCTCAGTTATCCCTCAAACTTATCTTTGGCTTTGGAGTTGGTTAGTCGCGCTCTGGGTTGTATGAGGTCTGTTAGTGAGAGATGGGGAGAACTACATCAAAAAGACCAACCTCGAAGCAAGACCGAGTAAACAACTGAACGTTCTTCGACACCTGGCGTCTCCTACCCCTGCAGCGTCATCATCTGGCAAGCTCACAGAAGGTGTTCCCCAAGTTCCAAAAGAAAGATTTTTTTTTTTTTTTTTTTTTTTTTTTTTTTTTTTTTTTTTTTTTTTTTTAAAATAACACTTCGACAATCCCGCCTCTACCACCAGCTCTACAGTCGACCTGAGAAGTCTTTACCGTGTACACCTTGGACATTCCAGGCTGTTGCAATGGCGGTTGGGCGAACCTCTCACCCCCATTGAAGCCGTTGTCGTTTCAATTCTCAGTCATACGGAGACGTCTGCGAGCTTAACTTTCTGTCATTCAAGCAAGCGACGTGGTGCGTTTATATAAATTTGTATCAAGGAGTTCCAAGACTAACTTGGTCCTTCAAGATGCCACAGTGAACGGCCTACTCTCTGACGACCGTTTTGTTATCCAAGCTGGGTGCTCGAATACACAATACCCTTTGGAAAGGATATGTCTGAGGAAATATTGGGACTGTTGGAGAACCTGTGCGCCGTCCAGCACGTCCCCTTTCAACCTGTTGTTTTCTGGCCTTAACTCCTATGCTACCTGGAGAAACTGCATAGACATTGGCTCCGAGTCTCCCTTGCGATGTTTGATCCTGGCAAGCAACCACATTCGGCCTGGTCATTCATTGAACAAGGCTGTGTTGTGAGGCACATTTAGCAATTGCATGCCCCCATCGTCCTATCTCCTCCAGCCCGAACCACGCTGTTTTTACCATTCGGCAAAAGTCGCCTCACCACACGATTGGTACCCTCAATACCGCGTGGATCAGTGAAATGCGCGGGAACTTATATTTGCGGTTTGACTGTTTACTGCTGGTGTTGGAGGCTGTGCGGTTTTTCTTTTGGACCTCAAGACGTGCCACTCTTCCGCACCACCACATGCCGACTTGGTGATGCTTCTGTCAAGAGTAGGGATCGAGAACTACCGGAAGCTGCCAGGCATCCTACTCTAAGCATGCATTACTAAGGAGGATTTGGCCATTGGGACACCGAAGCCGGAGATGCTTGCAACCGCACGCTCTCATGCATCGCACCCTCGATCATATTAGCCTTGTCTGTGTTTGGAGCCGCCTCGTTTTGGAGTCAATCAGTCATGTGATCTGGGGGTGCGGGGGGCGGTTGTTTTCTTCGTCCGTGGATAATGTGGATGTCCCAGTCGCCGAGTTTGAGCGCCACGGTGTTCTTGCCGGGATTTCGGGTTTTGGAGGAGAGGGAGGTCCGTCCTCTAGATTCCTTCAGTTCCGTTTCACGACCCGGAGGACCCAGGAGGACTCTGAACGTGTCGCTGAACGTACTGAGCCTACTGGGGATTTTGTGGAAATTTGAAGATGTCTCGAGCAGCGGAGGTCAAGATCCATCACCTTGGGTACATCAGTATCTGATCTTCGTGTCCCGATAATAATCAGTCTATATGGTTCCATCTTCAACGGGTTTTGTTTTTGGGCGCCAGCTTCGCGAAGTGGAACAGTGCTATGGCTGCAACCTCGGCTAATCTCCTCGGTCCTTCATCAGTCACCCTTTGCCATGTGTGCCACTGCCATCTCAGTAAGACCTTTGCCACCGAGGAATGAAAAGGCGAACTCGTTTGCCTATTGATGCTGGATCGATCTCTGATGAAAGCCTACCCCCCAATCTAGACCACAAGGATCTAACCCCTCAGGTCGACCCAACGACCAATCTTCCCAGAGTGGACACGAATTTGGATTCGATCTGTCTGTTGAAGATGATGAGGAGCCGCGTTGAATGACACGGAGATCGATGCAAAGGTGCGCCATTGCGGCCCAGATTTGAGAAGGCCCAGGAATGAATCCCCGTGTGGAACAGGTCACGCGGACCTGGGTCTGGCATTGGCAGGAAATGCAGAAAAAAAAAAAATGCCACGAGCACGTCATTCGATGGTCCTGGCGCTCCCAGAGCAAGCGTAAGGTTACCGCAACAGCCCTGGAGACTTACGTGCTCAGAAGATGGTCCCCAGACACGCTCGAATCAAAAGGCCAGCGCGGCCCGCGTAAGAATAATCGACCTTGAGATTACCGGCTGTCCGCTTACCCAGTGGTGAGTCAGTGGTTCACTAACGATATTCTCAGGTGATTACCGCCACCCTTTCAACCGTTATTGCCCCGTCGTTCGGCATCTCCTCATCGCCTTTCCCGTCGTCTCGTTCTCGGTTCCCCCTCACGTTTGCCGCCTCCTTCGCTTCCTCTCCTCATTGCTTCCATTCCCCTTCTCAAGCCGTTCCCTTCCCGCCCATTCCCCTTCATCCGTGTTCAACCTTCTGTCGCTATTCCCCTTTCTTGCGATCCCCTCCTCGCGATCCCCTGTTGCTGATCCCCTCCTCGCTGATCCCCTCACGATCCCCTCCTCGCCATTTGGCCCCTCCTCCATTTCCCCCGCCCAAATCAGCATAATGGGCCAGAGATGAAATCACCATCAAGACAGGAGATCACCTGTGTGTCCTGTGGTGTCTCCCCGTGACCCTGGCGATTCCGAATGCAGGATTGCAGCAAGCTGTACCCCCTCCCTCCAGAGACCATATGCAGTGGATCCCCCCTTTCAAGCAGCGTTGCCAATTGCTTCGCCACTTTCGCCTTGTGACGGACAATGGGGGTACAAATGAAGTCGGTCCTTGAGCCTTCTGGGAAAACGGTGGAAGACCCTCATCCAACTTGTTGGTTGTCGCGAATTGTATCGCATCGAATTCCTTTGTGATCACTGCCGACGTAGACATCAAGGTCAATTTTCCCAATTGCTGAGCATGTGCCCTTCTCCGGTTGGTTCGTGTTCGTAAGAACAAAACAGCCAAAAAGGCCCGGCAACGCAAGAAGCAAAAAGTGTTGCTGGCCTTTAAATCCCGCGATCGGGACCTCATTCTCGAGTGATTGTGGTGCTCCAGGTCATTATTGCTGTGGGAATTTTGAAAGGCTGTTTCGGTGCCTGCCAGTCGCATGAAGCATTTTTCGTTTCGATAACGTGCTGGATCCCGATTACATCAGATGTCCTTTTCATACCAGACATCCCGAGGTGTCTTGCCACCCTACTGAGCATCCGCCTCCCCCATAAAGAGAGATTGGGGTGACCTACGGGAGTTAGCACCCCTTTCCTCCGCCTCCCTGCGCAGATGCCCTCCTTACGGCATTACAATTCGCTATCGCTTCCTGGACTTCTAATCGCATCCTCCAGTTGTACGGTGATGCGATTATCCTCCACCAAAGGTTATGGATCAATGGATTTCAGCATGAAGTGGCTGTGAAGCTCTGGAGAGGTTTGATCATGCGGTACGGCGACATTTTAGCGATGATCGTGAATTCCCACATGATCGTTTGAAACCACAAATCATGCCATTCTGGGTCCCTCTCTACGTTACTGGAGACCGTACGATATTTTGGTTTGTGAGCTGCCAGAAGGCAAAAGTATTAGTCGTCTGCTCTGGGAGATGCATCCATCTAGGTATTCTCGCCCCTACGCGCAAATGCCCATATGGAAGCCTTGGGTCCATGGAGTCCCAAAGATGTTCATCCAGTGGGATTCTTCATGTCACACCGACCCTCCTTTTCTGAAGCCCAATGAGGTCATTTGTAGCAGAGGAGATGATTAATATTTTGCTTTCTCTCATTGTTCTTCTACCTGTCCCCATCACCTTCATTTTTTTAAATCCTGGCATGTATGTATGATGTATGTATATCTACATATGGGAATGGCTTATCGTATTCCGTTGAGGCGTTGAATAGATCGCCAAATACCGAGTGTACGTTCTCACTACACACCAAAACGCACCAACCACTCTGCTGAGAGGCTCCTGAGTTATCTCTTGAGCTCTCAGCTGGAGAGGTGGACATTTGCGTATCATCCACTCTTCTTGGGACCCGTCATATTAAATTTGTCGCACTCCCGAACCGCAAGCCAGCCATTCCAGACAAGCTCGTCTTGGGAAATTCCTGGAATATTCTTGAAATCTCCCGATAGAGTTAGTGGGACTGTTACTGCGGGGGGTGGCATTTGCGTCACCAATCATTTTTCTCCTGACCAAGACAAGAATTGCTCACTCCTCTTTACAATTCTATTTACACTGCTCCTTTCCCATCTTCACCATACACTGGTCTCCGACTGGAAAGTGTTGTCCAATATCACCCCTGAAGTTATTTTCGAGCTTGGGGAGTTTTAGAACTATTTCTTCAACAACCCGGCCAGAAATTTGTAAGGGTGTTTTCGCAATGGCGCCAGTTGTCACATACCGAAAATCACACTGCGAGTACCCAAATGCAAAGCCTTCCAAATACTCCGTCTGAGAACCATTCATTCCTCAGGGGCACAGGAGTCATCCAAAATCGTATGTTCTCCTGATTCCTTGTCTTGCAAGTTCGAGCTCACCTATTATTTGCAACAGAATGCGACGTCTCAGGAATCCGTCGTATCCTCAATCAATATTGCAGCGCAAGGTAGAATAATGAAGCTAATGACGAAGTCAACAACGAAACTGCCAATATGGTATGTACGCCTCTACTTAGAATTCCCTGCTCCTGTTTCTTTACATATGTCTATGGCAGGAAAAATCGGGTCCGCCTGGAGGTCAACCCGGAGTAACAAGAGTTTCGCGTCATGCGCATCAACCCCCCTCGCAACCCCTAAGACCGGGCATATAGTCCAAGTCGAATCTCACCCTAAATCCCCGAAGTGAATATCAGGACACGAGTCTCGGAGCATCGGCATCACTTCTGAATGGAACTCCTACTTCCAGTCAGGTAGACTATACCCCGACGTCCTCCTCTCCTACCGTCCAAAGCTCTGAACCCGAACTGTGCATACTTCAACATTTGGGTACAATGAAGAACCCACAGTGCTTCTATCTGGCAGTCGTGTCAGACCATCCTCAGTCATGGACATTTCCTCTGATGATGGAGGGTCTATGCCAGAATCTGATATGCCCGACCAGCTGTTGGACGAAGCACGACGAATTGGCGACCCTCGCAATTGCTCGATGACACACAGACGTTGCACTTAATCTGCCTACTAGCATTCCAGAAGCACGCCCAGGGGATCTTCTCTATGTCTGGATGCTACCCAGGTCGACACCCTACTCTGGTCCCTCCCTGACCAAGGGCAGATCCCAGTGAAGACTGTGAGTTCGTTGATCGCACTCTTAATCGCGTCTTTCAAGGCGTAAATGTATCTCGTCTTGCTAAAGAGATGAGGCGGGGTCCATGTGGCACTCTTGGCATCGTTGAAGGATTGGCCTTCTTTGCCAACACTCGCGGTCTCAAGCTGGAACAATTTGAGATCAAAATCTTGAAGTTGGTGAAGGCTCTTAAGAAGTCAAGGTATGTTTGATTGGGTTTCAGTTCTTCTTGTACGATCTAACTTCTTCCTCCTAAGCAATCCAGAGTCCCAACCATCTGTATTGCCATTGTCAGGGAGTCGCCCCTCCGTGAATCCCGCTACAACAAGCACTCGCCCTTCTGCACCGGTTCCTGTGCCGCCCATTCATCGTCCCAAGGATCAAGTGTTGCCATCAATCCAACTCCCAGCGACTGATGCACACACCTTGCCAACTTTGAAGTCCACTCGAAGAAAACAACTTCGTGTACCCTTCAAGGTCCCCTAATGGCAAGGGCAAGGGAGTGGAAGCAATTTCAGAGGATGAAGTGGAGTTGCGAGATGCTGATCTGGGCTCAGATATCGAAGCGGGTGTTAGCGACATTGAAGATGATGACGACATCGATGACACCCGATTGAGCAGCGACGGAGAAGCCAGCCTCACCAACCACAGTACAATAGGGGTCCCTTTCCTACTGCACTGGTGGATGAAGTGCATGGGGTTACTGAGGCCTTTCATCACACTTTGGAAGCCATCACCAAAAAATATAACCGCCCACTGCATCAAGTCCTCCGACTGGCAAATCTTGGTGACTCTTTCCACTCCAAGCGGCTGCCTAATCCATTCAATGGATATAGTCGAAAACGGAAACTTGCTGGTCTTCCCAAACATTAGTACTCCATGTTTATTGTGATGGTTTAGTTGATGCTGATAAACCCCTTCCACTTTTTAGTGTCTCCAGGTGGACTTTGACTCGAATATGCCAAGGAGAAAGAATGGTTCAATGGGGACACCGACGGCCTAGAGGCATGGCTAGATGACCTGCGATCACTTGCCAACAATCGAAGGTGGATAAGGATGTCCAAGTCACAAGTGGCACCAAGCTTGCCAAATACATCCATCAGAAAAAGAAGCTTCTCATGGGCGAAATTCAGCACATGGCCACTTTTGATGCCCATGTTGTTGCATTCGTTGTTTGCTCTCGGCCTGATGCATATGCTGCCCATGCACAGAATGCCATCCTTTTTGGATCTTCAGAAATCCAACAGCTTGCCAAGAAGCAGTTTAATCTGAAGAAGTCTCTTGAGGAGCTGTTCGTTAAACTCATGAATGAGCGGCTGGATGCTACTGGAATTTCGAAGTGGCATGAAGAGGCAGAAAAAGTACGGCGAGAACATGAACTTAAGACCAGAGACTCGGCCTACTCTGCGACCTCAAAGTATTTGAGGAACTTGTTCATCTCCAATGGCCATGCCTGGTTTCCGGTTTCCGTTCCTTGGGTCCGATTACTTGCATTGCTTCGCCGGCATCGTATTTGCTTTGTTGGGTGGCCGCTTGAAGAAGAATGCCCTGCTCCACATCCAAGCCGCACCAACAAGAGCTGGGAAGGTGGACAGTGGAGATTCCTTGTTTCCGAGTTCCAAAAGGGGAATAGCTGCCCCATTAAGCTTGAAAGATGGGGCGAGGATGATGCTGATGATGACACTGCTGTCCCATTGGTCATTGACAGGGATGGTAATGCAGTCTGCTGTGTCCAAGATGCAGGGCTAGACTTCAGATCCGAGTCAACCATGACTTCAACAAGGCAGCCCAAACTGACCTCGCGGAAATCTCAGAAAGTCCCAGCTTCTGCTGCCAAGTCCAAGGCATTGCGAGGTCTACTCGCATTAAATCAAAGCCCTTCATTGATGAATCTGACTCTGATTCTCTGGACTTTGATAACCCAATGCCTTTGGCGTCGAATTCTCCCACGACTTCAAGTCATTCACTGACTTTGAGATTGGGTCCTCCAGTGGGTTCGAGATTGGATCCTCCAGCGAGTTCAAGATTGGGTCCTCCAGCAGGTTCGAGATTGGATCCTCCAGCAAGTTCAAGATTGGGTCCTCCAGCGGGTTCAAGATTGGATCCTCCAGCAAGTTCAAGATTGGAGCCTCCAGCGAGTTTGAGTTTGAATTATTTGGGAACTTCGAATTTGGACCGTTCAATGGCTTCGAATTTGGAACCTTCAGCGACTTCGAATTTGGATCGTTTGGCGACATCGAGTTCAAATCCTGTGGCCACAATGCACCCTGGTGTTGGTCCAGGTGGTGTTTGGAACTCTGATGGTTCAGGTTCAGGCCTCAGTGTCGATTTAGGCTTAAGTACAATGGGTCTGGGTTCTAATCCAAACCTGTACGGACCATCAACATCGACCTTCAGTAACACAGTGCCCACAGCAACACATTCTGGTGTGCCTGTCTATCCTACCAATCCGACCTCAATGACCAGCTCTGTGTCACTATCTCCCATTCAGTTTGATCTCTCCAATATCTCCACTGATCAACTCGATCTATGGACTTCTCTTCTTTTTCCACAAGACTCAAATAACCATAATCTCTTCTAATGTCCCAGTGACCTTGTCTCACGACTTATACTCTTCTAATTCCACCCCTGTGTATAACTACATCATGTCTTATAGTTTTCTAATCCCACTCCTGTGTATAAATACTCCTCTGCATCCATAGTTTGTACATACACCTCATAATAGAAGTTGCTTCTACTACAGTGGTACGGGAGAGAGAGTCCTAGTTGAGATCTATAAGTTGGAGCTTGGTTTGATATGTGAAGTCCCACACAGGGGCCCCTGGGGGCCCCTGCCTGAACCACGGAAATCAGGTTAGCCGGCCCCAGGGGCCCCAGCATCAAAACCTCTAGTTAGACTATATAAATGCAAGGCTCGTAATATCTAACTAGACCTACATTTGTGGCTGACTGAGTTGCCTTCAGTCTGGAAAACCATTTACGGAATTATTTGTGGCCAACACGGCAGGCTACTAATAGTTGGGAGTATTGGAGTGACAAACTTGTTGAGTGGCATTGCCGGTTAATTGTCAGTGAAATCTCATCTTCAGATTCCGACATGTCATTGGGTACATCATGAGGTGTTATGGGAAATTAAAAAAATCAAAAAAAAAAAAAAAAACCCTAGATCCTCATCCCGAAGCCAAAGTCATATAAATGAGTCACCTAATGAGTCAACCTGAGTCACTAGATTAAAATCAAGATTCTCCAAGCTGAAACCCCAAAACGAGTTAAACGAATTCGGAAATTGCCAAAAGACCACGACTTGAGCGCAAGACACCTGGCAACCACACAGCACCCACGCCAGCGATTAACCGTCAAATAAATCAGTTCTTCAGTGTCTTGTAGTCCCCTTGGCCCAAAAAACTTGCTAAAAATCTCACCCCTCAGTGTCACAGCTGAATGACCAAAGGCAACACGAGTTTGACGCTATCGAAAGCCGCAACCCATGATGACTCACCTCAAAATCATCTCGCTGGATCCGTCTCCTACTGCTAGAATGCCAGATACTTCTTCTCAGACCCATATGAGGAATCCATAATGCCTTATAACGAAACGAATAATAACAACAGATTCTACACCCCCAGACACACACATTCCTTTCCTCGCCTATCAATGAAATACTATGACAATTCTCCTGACTTCCCTTGTTACTTCTCTCAAACCCTCTCCAGTTATGTCCTTAGTGAAGCTC
>MU129315.1:0-21282 GCA_014904985.1 Hydnum rufescens UP504
CTTCCCCCCTTGGCATTATGTTTTTCTCCTTCATTTCTGATGTATGTATGGATTTATGTATGTATGTAATGATACATCTAGGATGAATATAGTCGTCCACCCGCTCTACATTTTCCCACCCACCCTTAGAATAATTTCGAGTATGTAGTTGAACCGCTCTTGGCCCCTGCGGGAGCCTACGCGGTATGTAAATGAGAATTCCGACCAACGCGCTCTTCATTCAGACCTGGAGAAATTACGGCAATCGCCGATATCGATTCGTTCTCAGCGTCTTATCTCTCGATACCGTGTCTGGAGTTTGACAGCGCATCGCGCTCCAAACTCCGACCGTACTACACCGTCTCTACATAAATCTTGTGGTCTGGAGTTTGACAGTGCCTTGCGCTCCCAACCCTGACCACACTACACTCGACTTCCTAGAATCTCTCTGTTGTGGTCTGGAGTTTGACAGTGCTTTGCACTCCCAACTCCGACTGCTCCACTCCCAACTTTTTGACATATCTGTTGTGGTTGAGTTTGACAGTGCCTTGCACTCCCAACTCTGGCTGCACTCACTTCAACTTTTCCACGCATCCATTGTGGTCTGGAGTTTGACAGTGCTTTGCGCTCCCAACTCTGACTACCCTAGTCTCAACTTTTCCACACATCCGTCATGGCCTGGAGTTTGACAGTACACTGCATTGTGCTCCCAACTCCGGCTGTGTTAATATCTGGTTTTCCATCCAGCCGTCGTGGTTTGGATTTTGACACTGCACCTATTGCACTCCCCTGCTGCTAAAATCCCAAGTTCCATAACAACATACTCCTTCACATTCGCTATGCCACCAAAAGCACGAAAAACGTATAAGAGAAATAAACGGGTGACAGTGCTGACTGCCAGCCCAGCCTTTTCTAAGGGTAAAATGGCGGAGTCTTCTATGGCCAGGCCTTCCACTAAGCCCAGAGCAACGGGGTCATCTGATGCACCCATGAAAAGTGTAGTTGGTGATCTAGTTCAACAGTCAGCAGCTCCTCGCATGAAATGGAGTGTTGAAATACCACCACGACAGTCGGATGCACCATTGTCGTCAGGGGCCCTCCACCCCCCAATCCAATCCATGGCGGACGTAAGTCCTGCTCACTCACCTGTCGGCTCCGTTGCCAATTCCCCGGTTCACAATACTGTCAATTCTCCAGCCCTCTCTACGGGCAGTTCTCTGGCCCCTCGGAATTCCTTGGGCTCTCCTCACGGTTCCCCAGCTTCCCCTGGCAATTCTCCATACCACTCTTCGCTCCAGTTGCATTCGCCCCACTTGCGTTCGCCCCTTGCCTTTTATTTTGACGAACCGGATTTTGATTTCCGCACTCCCACTCCCACTCCCACTCAAGACCATAGGGATGATACTCCCCTGTTCCTTGATGATGGGGAAGGAAGTGAGGATGAGATTGACCACGGTCTTGAGAATGGTGGAGACATTGATAGTGGCGACGAGGTCCTGGCCAAATCTCTTGGAGGCCCCTTTACTGAGCAACAAATTGCTGAGATTAGGGAGATAGTTGATGCTATGAATCAACAGCTAGAGCAAAAGGCCAAGGAATGGGAGCGACCTCTGGAGTCAGTGATGCGGATTGGCAACCTTGGCATCAATACCAGAGAACGACGAAGTGGAGGGAATCCGTGGAATGCGTTTCATCACTCGTATGAGAAGGATTCTGACCCGGATCGGCCTCATCATGAGTATGTGGAGAAGGTTATACAGCCTGCATACCGTTCGCTCATTCTTGAACATGGTGGTGAAGACTCTGCTGAGTGGAAGAAGAAGGCCAAAGAACTTGTGGAACAACACAATGCTTCAAAGGCTGCCCAGGCCGCTGCGATCGCACTATCTCCTGCCGCTATGGGTAAAGTCATCAAGCAAACAACAAAACGTTGGACCGATGATTTGAAATGGATGGCTACTATGAACATCCATGGGTTCTGCGCATTGTTTAGCGGCATTCCTGATGAGGCAGCATCCAAACACAATGCTGTGTTTACTGGGACACCGGCGATGAAAGCATGGCTGGATGAATCATTTCCCAAGGACAGCACGTTGCTGAAGATGATTCATTCTCACATCCTAGTCTATCAGGGGGAGCAGCGGCTGCAAAGGGACGTGAGGCGGAAGGTCCCAAAAACTATGCACATGATGCGGAAGGAGATTTCAGAAGAGCTCCAAAATCTTCTGAAGCCATTTGTTGGCCACGTCCCTAGGGTGCCATGGGCAACTCTACCCAGATTCCTTGCCAACAATCATCTGAAGATGGAGAATTGGGTCACAGAGTTGGACTTTCCGAATCTAATGTCACTTGATGTATCAGTGGTCCGAACGGATAGTTGGAAGAAACTGTGGCAGGCATTTTTTGAACTGAAGGATGATTCGCAGCGGGTTCGAATTCTACAGTTGGCGGATGACACGAGATTGCCAGATGACACTGCTATTGTTGTGGATCGATATAATGCAATACTTGTTACCGCTGGGCAAGCATACGAATCTGAGGGCTCGGGTGGACCAGAAAGTCATAATGGTGTGAATGGGGTGGGTTCTTCAGCCACTGAAAATGCTCCCCCCCCAGAACCCAACAACCCACAGTCAAATTCAGTTGCCACGGGCTCATCTAGATCCCGAAAGCGAAGGTCTGATACGAGTGGGGGACCGGTCCAGAAGAAGAAACGGGTTCGTGGTGGCAGGAAGAAGGGCGCTAGGGACGTGATATCCAGCGAGTTCATAGCAGAGTCAGATGAAGAGCCTGAAGAGCAGGGGGCATCTACGTTTGATGCATCACTTGGTGGTATTTCTGGCAGTGCCTCAGGACCCGACCCATTCGCTGTGCCAGTTAACTGGGAAAATGGGCTGAACACTGGAGTGTACAACCCTGTGGTGCCAAATGATGTCCCTCCTAGCGACTTTGATGCATTGCTTGCACAATATCCTGATTTGGGCCTTGGATTGAATGTGTTTGCTGGATCCTCCTTATTTTGAGCTCTTTTGTCATCCTGTTGGATTCATGTCCTTGTCAATCTTGTAGTTTCTCATCTCTTGAATAGATAATAGATGTACACTGCTTAATTTAACTTGGAAGCTCATTGATACATTGATCTATGTAGTCTAAGTCCCCATGTTGATATTATTTGAGATCAAAAGACCATGTCTGTCGCCCGAGGTCATGGCATTGAAATTATTTGAGATCAAAGGATTTTGATGCCTCATAGGCAATTAATTTGATGCGGTTCAACATGTCTTTTGAGATCAGTCCAAGTGGCTGACCAAGGTGGGCGGTTCGGGGGATGGTGTTCTCCCGCATGTACCTTCGAAGGCTTCTCAGAAGTCAGGCCCGAGTCAGGAGGACAATAATTCCGGCTCTGAACATCCTCCTCGCCACACGACTAATAAATTCAGTGCTAGACCGGTGGTAGAAGTTCCGCATTCGTGCCATGCTGCAGCCCCTGTTTCCTCATCATCAACAAGGGCTCAAGTACCCCCTGTGGATCTGTTCTCGCCCACATCTCCACCCTCTAATTCTTTCGAGCCTCCCAGCAGTCCTTTACCTGGCCTGTCAGACCCCTTTGACTCTACGACTGAAGGTACTGCAGTCCAAGGTGCCGAAGATTGGGATCTTGAGGAAGAGGAGAACCGTGGAGACGCTTCTGATGTCATACATCGCGGTGGCTGGTTCTCGATCGACCAAATCAAGTGGGCCCATGCGAAGTGTGAAGAATTCTTTGCAGAGCTGGATGCAAAGGCCAAGGAGTGGAATCGAAGTCTGGAGTCGGTTCGGCGCATCGCCTTGGCCGTCTCACCCTCCAAAACATCGCGGAACAGGAATGCGTGGAATGCATTCCAGGCATTGTACAAGAAAGACCATCCAAATACTGATCCATCAGGTACATCCTTTATTCAGTATATATTCTTACACTAAGAATACTAATTGATGCTACTAGTGTCTGCTCGGGATTATACGGTGAACATGGTGCAGCCAGCATATGCACAGCTCATCGAATCCTTTGGAGGAGAGGAATCCCCAGAATGGGCTACGGAAGCTGCGCAGCTTATAGCAGAACATGAGAGTGCGAAGGTTGGAGCTACCAAGCTGGTCGCACAATCCGGTGGTGACATTGCATGGATTATGGCCAATCAAAAGGACAAGTGGACACACAATATGCAGTGGCTGGCCACCATGGATATTCACACGATGTTTTTGATGGTTACTGGCAATGCTGCCTCCCCTGCTGTGCATGCTCAGAATGAATGTCGCCTGGGATCTGAGGAAATGGCTGCTTGGTACAACTCTAACTTTATGATGTCCACTCAACTTGCAAATATATATTGATTTATCCTCTCTCACCATTCCCGGTATGCTGAGCTCGACCAATTCAATGAGGAGCAAGGGAAGAGGAAGTGTGATGAAGACCTCAGTACTACGTACAAGACCAGGACTGCTATCAAGGATACATTGATAGGCCTTTTCTCGCCTTTTGTGAAGATGACAAAGTTTCCTTGGACCAACCTCGCCAAGGTCCTAGTTCAAAACAAACTTA
Organism: Hydnum rufescens UP504; assembly: GCA_014904985.1. Classification (NCBI taxonomy): domain Eukaryota; kingdom Fungi; phylum Basidiomycota; class Agaricomycetes; order Cantharellales; family Hydnaceae; genus Hydnum; species Hydnum rufescens. The sequence continues at coordinate 4,559 of MU129315.1, forward strand.
TCATTTCGAATTTTGTGCCAAACGACGAATTTCCGAACTTCGGCACATCACTCTCAGATCTTCACACAACCGATCAGTATAAAACATTGTACTATGTGCTTGAGGAGTCTAGCCCTGAGAAGAAGATAGTCATCACCAAAGTGGATAACTGGCCAGTTGGAGAAGCTGAGGATGTGGCACTTATCACAGACAGGCATGGAGAGGTGATACTCTCGCTGGCAGCAGCATGGGATTATACTGCCTGGCATGGTGCTGGAGAGACTGGAGGAGGGGAAGGGAGCAAGGGGGTGAAATGGAGCGGGATGGATGTGGGTCTTGATGACAGGAGAGGGAACAAGACCACAGTGGGAAAAAGGAAGAAGGCTGCTGTGAAGTCCATTGCACTCATACGGGATGAATCAGAGGATGCTGACTCGGTAGACAACTTACTGAGCTTTGGCAGTTGGGCTGCATCTCATGATTCCAGTAATTCATCAAGTATTCCCCGCGGCCACTCCTCACTGCACAACCAGCAGCAGCTCCCAAATCAGCCCCGCCCAAAGCCCCACTTTACCTCTTCTCTATCTGTAACTACAGCACCGCTGCCAGTACTCAATGGGCTCGGTCACTTGGAAAATGTGAACATCGACTTGGGTTCTGGGTTTCTCGATCAATGGACAGAGGAAGAACTTGATGGGGTGGCCGGACAGATTGGTTATCAAGGGTTTGGGGACAGCTCTAGTATGAACTTGAATGGGCAACCCACATATTCTGGAGAGCAACCTGGCTATTAGGACCCCTTTATGCTGCTTCCAACTTCTGGTCCAAGTGTCCCTGCCTTGATGGGTTGACACCTTGGGCATTAATACTACCATCTCCTTCCCTTGATTTCTTCTCTTGTCCTTCAATGGACATGTTCTTGTTTTATTAGTCCTTCAACGGGCATCCTGCATCTCAAAAAACCGTGCTAACTATGTGTTTCCCTCATCTTTGCTTTGTCTTTACCATAGTTAATATTACAATAGAATTAATGTGCAGAGCACATGTATGAGGTTCCAAAACTGTGCAAGTCCATCAGTTGAACCCCAATTAGGCCCTAATTGGGCCCTAATCAGGACCCAAGTTGAAACCAGAATGGTGGATTGGGGCCCCAATAGTGTCTGGTACCTACTTAGGTACCAAATCATGCCCCAGAATAGATACCTAAGAAGGGGGTCACATACAGCTGCCCGAGGTGCACTATTTCCACTACTCATTTTACTGTGCTCATTGAGTTCAATACCTAAAAGTGGATGGATCATTCTAATTTTTGGCACATAATTTTTTCATTATAGCACCCTCCTCCATGTAAATTTTCAAGCCCATAGCTCTCCTGTAGGGGGAGGAAATTGATTGTCAATGTTAAATCTTGCTTGGCTTATTACTCAATAACTGTTGATCAGAATTGGCTGAAATTATAATATGGTTTTTGCCCAAATATTCTCCAATTATGTGCAAAATTTCAGAGCAAAGTGCCCACCAGTTCAGGTCTGGACATTTCGTTCATTTCTAGACTCGTGACCAGTCTTCCTCAGCTTGCTGAGGGACTGGTAAAATGGGGTTTGCCAGCAGGTTGTGGTCAAAACTTATCTGAAGGACCAATCACATCATTCTTCCCATGGCAATTAATTTTAGACCAGTCGCTTTTTGAACAGAAAAATAATCATAATTAAATCAATATATTGACCCTTGTCTCCATACAATCAAGATGGCCTCTCAGTCAAAAGCTCCTGTGCCCAAGCTGCCAGCTATGCCTCGAAACATTGCACCTGCTTCTGAGAGGTATGGACACTATGTCCACACTATCAGTATTTTTCTCTTGCTCATTGGTGGCTGGTCTACTCAAATATTGATTGCATGCTCAATCTGGTTATAGACACAGTCCTCACTCAAGACAATGGTCAGCCTCCCATTCCTATCACTCCATTATCATCATCATACCATCCACCATCTACCCCTGCCCATGCCACATCCATTGCTGTCGCACTCAACCGTCTTGAGTTGTGCTGTGTGAACAATCTTCTTGTGATTTGGCTTTGTCCATAGACGCTCAGTTGCCTCTCAAATGATCTGGAGGTGATCAGGGCAAAAAGAATCATATACACAGCATCCAAGAAGGCTCTTGGCAAGAGTGGGGGCAGTGAATAAAGCTTGTTGATCATAAGTCTCATCTCATACCCAATCAGGGGACGAAACCCATACAGGATTGCAGATATCCTTGTCTTCTGAACTGTCTCACAGTCTGGGACCTCACTTTCTTTGTCGTCATCAGAGGAAAGAGATAGGCTATTCATAACAGCCATTTAAAAAGCAACTCATTGAAGATTAAGTGCCATTCAAAAAGCAACTGGTCTAAGATTAATTGCCGTGCAAAGAATGATATGATTGGTCCTTTGGATAAGTTTCGACCACAACCTGCCAGCAAACCCCATTTTACCAGTCCCTCAGCAAGCTGAGGAAGACTGGTCACAAGTCTACACAACAACAGAGGACAGCCCCAGGACAAGCCACCACACCCCAGTATAGACTGGGGTGTGGTGATAAGGTGTGTAAATAATTAATATAAATACTTTTGTGCAAAAAGAGCAGCCATGGCTGCTCTTTTTGCATAGCTTATGATTTTTTCTTGGCTAACACAACATCTCTCATTACAGGGTCCCCCCAGTCCACCCCTCTGCATGGAAACACTCCCCCCAGCCACCCCTTCCTCCTCCCCCCCTGTGGTGTGGGATGAGTGGCTCAAGCAGTGCCAGCCTGAGGGCCAGTGTTGTTCGTGTCACTCATCCATTGTCATGGAAGTGGGGGGGTGGAATTTATGTCAGCCCACACAAACCCACGACATCAAGCTCACCTCCACACAAGATCTGGTGGCCCAGAACAAATGACCCCACAACCTAAGTGGCAGGATTGCTGTGGCCATAGAGCCACAGTGACTGCCACTTAAAAAGTGGTCATTCATCCTGGAAAACCAGTTGGCCCTCTACTCAACCCCTCCCCCAGGCCTCCCCATTAGTCAGGACCAGGGAAAAGAGGGGCCACCCTGCAATACTGGCTCTTGGTGGCACCGGTATAAACCCGGCTATAAGTCAGGAACCCCAAAACCCATACACACCAAACCTGGTGTGTGTGGGTTCCTATGTGTCCTCTGCTACTTGATGTCTGCCATTTGTGTGACTGGTGCCTCAGCATCAGTTGCACATCTTTCTTTTTTTTTTTTTTCTTTTTGTGATTTATTGTTATATTCAACTTTCATAACTAGCTATTCAGTGTAATAGAAATAAATAAATCCACAATCCAACAGAAAACCAAGGAAAACCAGGCCAATGTAACCTAGTGGGGAGGCCAAAGTGAATGAGCACATGATTTCCACAATGGGAAATCCTGCCCTATCCTGCCCATTTGACTATGGCAGAGATAAGATGCCAGATTTGTACAAAAAATGGATTACTAGAAGGTCTTGGTACATGGGGGATGCAGAAATTAGGGGTTGGTGGCCCTGAGGAAGGGGGTGGAGGACCAGGCCAAATTTGATTCTGCAGCTGTGTGGACCAACCCCTATCTGAGGATCCCACGGCCTAATTCAAGTGTCCCATGACCTAAATTGGGTGTCCCAAGGCCAACTTTGGGTGTCCCCAGACCAAGGACCCCAGAGCCTCTCGGGGCAGTAGCCCCTGAACCCCCAGGTTTTCTGGAGGGGACCCAGGGCTGAAAAATCAGCCCTGGGGTGCCCTATTTTTCAAGCCAATAAACAAGTGAGTATCCCAAGGGTACCACTATAAGTTGGACCTCCATAGGTAGGATATACCTATAGGGAATAACATAGCTAACTAGGTACTTAAGGGTGTTTGCCTAAGGTGGGCGAGACTCCACACATGTTCCTGTGACTTTTCCTGATCCATCCTGCTTTCGTATCTAGTGTTGAAATGGGCAGTTATCAACTATGGTGTATGTCACATGCCACTCAACCGTGGCCTCTACCCCTCTCCGCTTGTCTGGCTTATCCTATGGCCACCCCCTTTTTGCTATATATAACGTAGGAGCTTGATGTACATACCCCACTGGTTTGTACCTCTGCGACACACACGAGGTTCTTCATTCCACAAAATCTAGTGTATTCTCAACGATATACACTGGGGGCGCACGATTCATTCTTTCAGGATCTGATGATGGTAACTTGCATCTGGAAGGCACATGCATCAGAGAAACTTGGGATTATCAAAGGTCACGTGCCGCAAGAGAACATAGAGTTAAACTGCAGGAGGAATGGACATATAATCCAGAAGTTAGCAAGATCAAATGGTATGTTAACCTGCGGCCTGTGGCTGGATTCATCTTGTTCATTTCACACATCAACATCTGCCGAAATCGATTTATAATGCAGCTAAACTTAAGCAGATGATGCTGGATGCACAAAGAGTCAAGGAAGAGCAGCGGCGGAAACATTCGAGAGTGGGAGAAACAAAGCCCAAGGTGGAGTGGCACAAGGTCGTTGGGGCCAAGCAGTCATGATTCCAATTTTCTCTTTGTGTGACCTACAAGGGGAAATATCATTAATTCTCTGAGGCGACACGATTTCCTGGATGTGTGAATGACTGCATCTCTAGAACTGAACGATTATCGATGGTTCAATGTCTTCTCATCCCTTGTCATCAGAACGATGTAATAGGGCATGATTATTGGGGGTCCTTCTAGTTAGAGTGAGCATCATGCACTGCCCAGGATGCAAGATGCATTGGTGTTGATATTCGCTCCTGGCCAACAAGTCAGAGGGACAAATCCTTATTGCAATCTGCCCCATCCTTGGAGAAAGCCAACTGCAATGACTTGAAACCAAGTTGAGGGGAGATGGATCAATGGTCAATGGTGCACCCAATGAGAAACACTAAATGCTGGAGGGCTTGTGGCTTCCCCATAGCTTAGCTTTATGTGACACAAATTCCCCATCAATACAAACCAATCCTCGAGTCCTGGTCATCCCATCCATCTGCCCCAGATCCAACACAAGCCTTACCTATGTTCGCTGACATCTCGGTAAATACAGGTGGGTGCCTAATTAGGATCATTTTACATCACGAGGGATTTGGACCTAGTGTCAGGCTTGACATCGCCAGCATACACCCAACCGAATTCATGTACATCATCCCAACGCATGCATCCCCCTTCCTTCCTGCTCCTTTGACCTTGTCGATGATCTTCCACTGTTGGTAGTGCCCAATCCTCATCCCTGGTTGGATAGATGCCTCCCGCAAGAAACTAGGCATCCCTGTATCGTCCAAGTCTAACAAAGTTTTCACCTGTGCATCGGCTGCCACCACGTCCGGAACGGAATATGCATCGTACATTGTGCTGGCCAGCACTCCACGTGCCCAATTTGCTGCCCAACCTGAGGTGGAGGTGTAGACACTTTGGAAAAGCCCACCAGATATGCCATACACTCTCCCAGAGACATTTTGCACATGGGTGATGGATGGTTCGTATGATCTGTCCGTAATCCTGCTCATGTGAAGAGTGAGGTTGTGACAGAATGAGGAGACACAAAATAGTCCGATCGGTGTCCCAATGATGTGATGATCAACACCGTGCCTTGTGTCTCGCTCTTGCCTATCCTCCGTGCTTGATCACGCTCACCCAGCATATTGATATCATGCACAATGGCATGATCGGGGGATGAAGATCATGGTGATTGGGGAAATTGGATAGAAATCGTGTTGGTGTACCTTGAGGTGGATCTTCGGTGAGAATTTGGGATTGTTGAATTGGCAAGGAGGGAGGATAGGATGAGGTCCATCGGGGCCACAGGTAAATTCAGAAGTTCATGAAGCTCTGTCGCTGTAAAGGGAATTTGGGATGACCCACGTCTTGAGACGACATCTGCATGCCAAATCGACAAAGAGTTGAACTAGTCTATAATTTCCACACATATATCAAGAGGCAATCGGTTGGCTAGTAAGAGTCATGCAACATCAAGAAAGATGTTGCCATGAGCAATTAAAGTGACATGTCGGGTGTTTTAAAAGTGATGATAAAGAGCTCGGTGCCATCTTCTGTAGTCCACTTGCTGTAGCCATTAATGTGATCAAGAACACCGATGAGATGTGCTCCTCTTGAAATCTCACCATCGAGTGGATGAGATAGTTCTTCTCATTGAAATTTTTCTGCGTGAATGCAAGTCAAGATATGTGAACAGTTGGCCAGAAATGATGCTGATAGAGAACAGAGCAAGTTTTAGAAAGATCTTTCTTGAGCTTTGGATAATTTACACAGTTAGAGGAGTATAGTTGGGATTGGATAAGAGCGTACGATTTTCAATTGCACACAGGTCTCTTTGGGGAGATCAAGATGACTCCTCGTTCCCTCCAAAAGCATCTTTTCGACAAGACAGATATCTTCAGAAGTGAGTCTCCGACCTGAACTATCCATGAGGGCCTTGGCATCTTTCGGGGCATCATGCAGGCCACATTCTGAAAAATGGCTGGAGAGAGGTTGATGAGTGAGCGAGGGGAAACTGGGGAAAATGCCATTCAGTCTGCTGCAAGAGGGACAACTACAGAGTTCCATGGGTGAAGCAAGTAGAAGATTCAGGAATATCGAGATGTGTCTGGACGGAAATTGCCACACCCCCACATCCTACTGATTCCAGCCCGCTGCTCCAGAAACCCATACCCCTATGTTTTCTGTATCCAAACTTTCCAAAGTCCCTTGGTTCTGCTTCCAATCTCATTCTAGGCACCCTCAGTTTTGCCAGACAAACTCCATGCCGCATCATCCAGATCTACTCTTCACTGTCACTTACAAGACTCCCAAGGATAGCGTCCCTGTGACAACTTCATTCAACATCTTGAAGACTTTCAGTCCTACTTCTGTGGGTGGCTCTTTAGAAACCCTGTCACCAATCACGCGATCGTCCCTGCATGCACGAACTATTCACACTCCGACTCTAGAGTCACATACTGTACCTGGCAGATCACCTGCTATATACCACTCAGGAACAAGGAATATGCCATCACCGAATCTCTGACAAGGCCTTCGAGGAGAAGGGAATCAAAGCTATTGAACGTCACCTCAGTCTTTGTGGTGATATTCGGTGATTTGTGGCAAAAGATTCCACTAGACAAGATGGCTGGTGATACCTCACTGGAGAGACCGATATTGCGGAATGGGATGGCATCTGGGAAGGCCCGATGAGCACATTTATTTCCTAGAGACAAAGCATTTTGTTGGTGGCATGAGTCCACAATATCTCTTCCATGCATGGTTTGGACTCATACAGATATAAATATATAGAACAAAATTGTTCAAGTTGATCGGAAGCTTGAGAACAGCCTCAAGTTTCTCGGAACGAGCACTCAAATGGCAACCGTCTATGTTGCCGGGAAGTATTGGTCAACAGAGCCGGGTGTTGTTGATCATGCGCAAAAACTGGGCTTTGGGATTGTGGAGGAAAATGGGACTGACCTCAAGGTCAAAGATCCAGTTGGGGGGCTTCGAGTTGGGCACAATAATGGCAAGAAAGTCGTGGTGGAAAGCAAGAAATGGGGGTGACCACGGAAAGCAAAGCAGTGAAGAAGTGCCTTGTACATATAGATGTTGGTGACTTATAGCTATTTTCTTGTTATTTCTTGTTATTTCCCCAATCCAAATTGCACTTGGAATGGTTCCCCATCCATGTTGTCTGCTGTATTGAGATCATACATAATGGTACAACAGGAAGACAAGGAACATTGTGGTATATCATCGGAGAAATCGAATGGGAAACATCTTCAGTGTACTTTGAGGTGAATCTTTAGGACCTTCGGAAAGAAGGGCAAGAATTCGGGAGTCTTGGCATGATGGTCCTGGTGAGGAAAGAGATGGGAAGAGATGGGGTCGATCGAGGCTGCAGGTAAATTAAGCAGTTCGCAAAGCCCCTTGGCTTTAAAGGAAACTTGGGACGGCCCATGTCTTGAGACAATATCAATATGCCAAATAGACGAGGACTTAAGTCGGTCTATAACTTCCATAGGTATATCAAGGGGTGATGGCTTGTCAGCGTCAGATAGTAAGAGTCGTGCAACGTTGAGAGAGGTGTTGGCATCACCAACTAAAGTGATGTATGTAGTGGTAGATAGTGGCGGCAGCAGTGGACTGGGTGGGTGCCCAGTGTCCCAATGTTCTTCAAGAACACACCCGAACTATGCCCTTCCAAGGAATGACACTGAGCTGGGGTGAATACTTGGCTGTCGATTTTAGGAGATCATCACCTTGATGGACTCCATCTCTTTGTGGTACCCCCTGGAAGCAGTTCTCCGTCGCATAGCACTGGCCCAAAATAACAACGATAAGAAAGACCTGAGTACCCCACAAAAGTTTAGGTCCTCTCACCTGGTCGAAAGTTCATTGGATTGTTGGAGGACACTGTATGGCATATGTATATGCCATGCAGAGAAGACCTAAGAGGGAATGGAGATATTTCAGTCACAGCACTCCACAACAAAGATGACACAACCAACCTGAGAGTAAAGGCAACCATAATACCCAGCATCATGCCCTGGGCCATACCGAGGCCACAGAAGCATGATTCCTCAGAAACGGAAGGTGACTTATAACCAAAGAACGACGATTTCAAACCACTGCCCTCCCAGGATATGCCCAAAATAGCCTGGCCCAGGGTTGACCTTGTCACCTGTCTTGGGAAGAGATATAGCTTCCCTCATATCACACCAGAATTTGTCATAATCCACTTGACCTAAAACAACCATCTTGAGATGTTGATTTTCTGTTTTGCAGTCACAATGAAGACAACAAGCCAGTAAATTTCTTGGTATGGACTTCCAAGGCGAAAGGGCGGAAGAAGAGTTGTCGCCAAGAGAAAAGACCAATGTTAACAGAGCAACCAAGAATAAAGTAATCAGCCAATCAACCTTTGGTACAGTCATCCATCGTTCCTTGCATCACACTGTTCCTTGCATCAGTAACTATATCTTCCCCAGTTTTTCTCCATTTCCTATGAAATCTCCTTTTAACAATTTGTGAATGTATGGACATGCTGTGTACAAAGTTTGGTGTAAATTGGATGTGTGTGTGATGAGATATGGGGAAATTACCCTAATTTTGGTGTGGGATAAGTAGCAGACTAGCCTCTACCTTGTCTGAGCACTGAGTTTTGGGCTCAGAACCTTCGGGAATCTGAAGATTATATGCATGAGACTGACATTTACTATTAGTCAGAGAATCTTTTAATTGTGCCAAGGGAGGAAAGCATTAAATTAGGGTGACCAATTAAGGGAATTTTTTCCACTTCAATCCTCCCACACTTGCTTCCCCAACTCAGAAATATGGTTGGCCAGCCTGAATCCATGGCACATAAGAAAGTCAAGGCCTCCATGGCATGCGACAAAGAAAAAAAAGACCTCCTTGAGGTCTACAATGCTGAGGTAGAGAAGGCCAATCTAGCAGGGATGCCAAAGCCATCAATCCATGCTGTCACCCAAAAACATGGAAAAGGGCACTTGTACAGTACTATCACTAGACTCTATAATGGTGGTACAACCCAGCATGACTCAAATGCTCAGAAGAAAGCTCATCTTACAGAGTTGCAGGAGGAGCTGCTGTGCGAGTTCATCATGTCTATGGCAGACCGTGGCTTCCCTCTCACTCATGAGCTAATGGAGAACTATGCACTCGAGATGATTCACATTAGCAAACCCCAAGTCACACAGCTAGGGAAGTGCTGGCTGGACCGCTTCCTCACCCGCCATGGGGACCACATCACAATGAAGTGGGGAGCAGCCCTTGATACCATCCTGTGCCAATGCTGTCAACCCTACCACCATCACAGGCTGGTTCACCCTACTGCAGAAGACTGTCACCGAGTACAAAATCAAACCTGAAAACACGTATGGCTTTGATGAGACGGGTTTCCCCATTGGCGAAGGCCAGCCCCCACGAGTAGCTGCACAGAAGAGGACCAAAACCCAGCATGCAACATGTGGAGGGGGTCGTGAGAACATCACTGTCCTGGATACTATCTGTGTGGATGGCACATACCTCAAACCCATTGTCATCTTTAAGGCAAAACAGCTCAGTGCTGGTTGGGTGTGCAACAACCCTGTAAAAGCCTCATATGTGCGGTACATGACATTCCTATGAACCATGCTTACATACTCCCCCAGGATCTCATGCACTCCAAAGGGCTGGACAGAGAACAAGCTTGCCATCAACTACCTCAAAGATTTTGATAACCAAACCAAATCTAAACTTCCTCATGCTAGTGAATACCACCTCCTAATCCTTGATGGGCATGTGTCTCATTATTCCAAAGAGTTTATTGAAGAGGCCCACCACCACCTCATTGTCGTTATTTGCTATCTGCCGCATACCACCCACATTCTTCAAGGTCTTGATGTGGTGATCTTTGCTGTAGTGAAGGGTGCATGGTCAGCAGCACTGGATGAATGGGAGCGGGAAACGGGGCAGAAGGTTACAAAGAATGACTTCCTCCTCATCTATGCAAAGGCTCACCTGAAAGGATTCATGGAGTCGAACATTCAGCAAGCATTTCAGAAGACAGGGGTCTATCCTCTTAATCCTGAAAAGATCACGATGACACAGATGGCTCCTGCCCTTGAGCACTCCATTACTGGCACCCTTGTTCTCCCGGTGGCAACACCTGTCAAGCGGCTTATTGGTACATACCGTCAGATCCTGGATGAGATCCACCCACATGAGTCTATTGGCCCAGGCGACAATGGGACTACAACTGCCCCTGGCAGCCCATCAGTCCCTCACAGACTTGTTATCAACCCCATGCTCCATAACCCTTCCACACCACAGCGGCTTCACACGAGCTTGATGTCCTCATCTGCCAGTTTCCTTGTTAGGTCTTCTCCACTGAAAGCATCATCGACTCTCCCACCTTTCGTGTATCAAAAGCATAAAGAGTTGCCGAAAATCGACTGGAGTCATGTGGAAACACCAAGCCCTAGTCATGTACACAGCAAGCATGAACTACGGACCGAGGTCTGCCAATTGCGCTCTGATCTCATAGGGGCAAAGCGCAGATCAAGGCCCTAGAGGACATGCAGGAGGTCAGTAATGGACACCTTGCACTGGCTTCCTTTCAGGTGGAGAGGTCACGCCACCAGCTTGCACACCAAGAGAAGAAACAAAAACCCTCGCACCAGATTAAACTTGCAGTCGAGGGAGAGGTGGTCACACATGAGGATTTCCTCAACTGTGTTGCAAGGGCGGAGGCAGGGAAATTGGAGAAGGATGCCCAGAAACAGGCCGCTAAGGACCGTCGCACACAAGGGAAAAGGATTGCCACTGTAAAGGGAGCATCAGCAAATATTCGGGCCCAGGCTTGGGAAGCAGCAAAAAAGAGGAACAAAGCTGCGGAGTTGCAATGGAAGGAGGAAATCACTCGCTGGCAGGCCAAGGGTGGTGTTCTGCCAAAGAAGCCAGATCCACTGAAGAGAAAGGACATGTGGGCAGCATTAGAGGGCTCCAGGAATGTTCCAGAGGGGGAGAGCAAGCCAGGTGCCATAGTGGATGATGAATCTTCATCAGAGAGTGACGGAGACAATCATTCCTAGGTTGTCCAATTGGTTGATGCAAGGACCGATACATCCAAAATACTACCGATCTCACCAAACTTTCAAATTCTCACCATCTTGCCAATGAATCAGGCTGTATATTGGGATACAGAATGTTAACTATCTACGGTACACATCCCGGATGATAGAGACCCCCCAAGATGGCTGAGGATGATGTTATTTGCAATCTATGACTTCTGATGCAAGGAACAATGGATGACTGTATCCAAATGAGAAAGTCCGATAGATATTGTGACGGGCACATACATTTTGGTGAGTTTCTGGAGCCAAAGCAAAGCAAAGCAACAATTCGCGACATACAGCCATGCAGCATAGCAGCATACATCAAAAACAAGCTTGAAATCATCACGGCCGTCATGGCTGATCTCTGAGCAAGTTTCCAATTTCCGGATCATGGGGCGCTATGTCCAGCATCCTGGGGTGATCGACTAGATGGTGTCGTGCTGCTGCCTCCCAATATCCTATGCTCCAAGATACAGCATTGGGAGATTGCATGATGCTCAAGCTCTTCAGGGACTAGGCGGTCACTGGCAGAGTGTAGATGAGGGAGGTGATCATGATGATTAGGTGGGGAGACTGGGGGCGCTGCCAGGGGGCTGTGGGGCATGGCGATCCGTTTGCCTTGAGCGACAGAGGGACATTACTTGCATGAGCCTGCACGCCTGTGGGATCAAGGGAGGTGTAGGGAGGATTTGATAATTCAGATTGATGATGTTCGCGCATCAGATGACAAATGAGTTAAGAGGGAGAACCATTGGAAGTTGGGGGTCTTCAAGCGGGGTGGGCATGGACGATGAGGAGGGCAAACTTCTGGCTCTCTGAAGCCGAGCAAGTAGTTCAACAGGATCACAAATCATCTGATGATTCCATTAGGCTCCTTGATTCTTTCCACATACCATCGACGAAGCCATAATCCATGTGGTCACCTCACTCAGTGGTAATGGTTCTGTTTTGGATCTTATTGTGACAAAAGTACCTGTATGAGGCTGGGGTGCTGACCGCAGTGCTGATGGCTCAGTATGTGGGTTTCAACCATTGGAAGGCTGCCAAGGTGATCTAGTCGAAGGCAACTTGCTACCTAGTATATTGTCGGGAGTCTGAGGAGATTCTGTGAGCCCCTTCTCATGAGACTACTGTGCTGGCAGTGAGACAGAGCCAGAAGAGGGGGGAGTATAGTGATCGCAGGCAAATATGGGGCACAACACCTGCTGGCACCACTGAGATATCAGTGGAACTGACGACGGCCAGGAGAACTGCTCTCGCATAGCCAATAGGGGGGAACCTGGCACTCCGTCGCATTCCAGATCAGATAGATTCGAAGCTAACAAAGAGACTGATATTGACTATATGGTTCGACCAGATGGAGTCAGAGGGCATGGGCGAGTACAGTATTCGACGCTTGAAGAGACTCAGTGGAGGCAATAGGGGGAATAATCAACGAAGTTGAGAAATGGACGTGGTACCCAGGGGTCAGAAAATGGGTAGATATATAATTGAGCCCTTTGGTCGACGAGGAGATGTGAATGCATTCGAAGGATCGGAGTGTGCCCTTGGAGTTTGCGAAAAATGAAAATCACTAATCCAGGCGCCTGATGCACATGTCAGGAAACAGGTAGTAAAACGGGCCTGAGATTGCAGAGGAAAGTGACAATTTGAATGCATTGATTATGCTGCTGGAGATTCAGGCCAAGCTCCATCATTACAGGTTGTAGTTGGCCCAACCCTTTGCACCACTTCGTATCGCTCCTGTTCCAACAGAGAGTGTCTTCCTTATGCTGACACCTCTTCGCAGCCTGCCTAGCCTCATCTCGAATAACGCCCTTGTACATGTTTAGTGAACTTGCGGCATGGAAATCGGGAAGTCAGGAGAAGCCTTGCATCTCTCTCTGCAGATTGGTTGGAATGCACAGCCCATAGGGTGAAGGATGAGAAGGTGATGGCTGCTGCAAGTGTCGCCTTTGCCTCTGTAGGACATGGACAAAAGTGGGCTGCCACGTGCTTATGGCGGAACAACCCGATACATTCCATTCTGATGGCACCCGAATAATCGCCCAACCTCTGCTCAGGTCTCCTTTGTCCGCTCAACTGCATCTTTGAGTTTTTGTTCTTGTTCCTATCCCTGAGGGTGTCTGGTGATTCAACAGATAGTGACTTGGTCAGACCCCTCCCAGTAGAGTATCTAACCCCCTTTTCTGGAACACTGCATTGTTCCTCTTCGAGCTCTGGCATCGCCATTCGGCCATGGAATGTCATGATGATGCCCGGCCCGCACAATCTCGGGTGACAGGGCCATATGGTCCCCATATAACTGCTTGGTTGACACCTTATGGAAGTCCTTCGCATCATTTACTAACATGCGGTATGGTGCTTGATAATTGTGGCAGGTGAAGGCTGGCAAATGTTGTAGCGGAGGAAGCGTTCAAGCCAGCCTTGTTGCTGCCATTGCTTGACATGTAAAGTATCAATTATTACATGAATGACAGTACATTTCCTAAATCGGCAAGAAGGGGGATGGCAGAAAGGAATGAAAGATGCCATGCACTGTCAAGAGTTGCAAGGGAGGAATCCAGGAAACCTCTGTTGGGTGAGGAGTCAAAAACTCCAGAGTGCGTAGGCTAGAAGGGCATTGAGTATTGAGTACGTGATGTACTGCAATGGAGATGCCTGCAGCGGAACACGGTACAAATAAGGCCAATACTGGCAGAAGCCATGGTCCCAGCTGAGTTCCTGGGAACTCTCTCCTGCGTGGTCACCGCTCATTAAATGTGTGTGGCAGTGATCCCCAAACACGTGATCATGACGAGTAGGCCTCGGGGTTGGAGACTCAACTCAAGCGCCAGAATAAGGTCCAGGACCTTGAAGAGAGTTAGTGAAGGGTTCAAGACGAAACTCTCAAACCTTTTACAAGTGCTCAAAAGTTTCCGTCTACATGCAGTCTTATTCCCATGATGGATTTGGGCTTGTATGACCTTTTCTACCCAGTTGCCAGTGTCAAATCACTCATGTTGCTGGCTAATCTGTGTTTCACTTGGTTCCTGCAAATTCTCTTGGGTGAGCACTAATTATTTCCAGCTGACGGATCCTCAAAGAATTTGAATGTGCTGAATAGAGTAGGGCTTCCTTCACACCGCCTTGCAGCGGCCCCTCCCTCTCTCCAGCACACAACAGCCCATGCCCTCCAGAGACTCTCCCCACCAAGAGGATGTAGCATCCAATCATCATTACCCCCATCCAATGATTCCCCTCCTAACAGTGCATCCACCTCCACCCTTTGACCTGCTACCGCAACTGCGCCACAGTCAGGATACCCAGATCACATTGCCAGCGGAGGATTGGATGCTGCTCTCATTATGTCTTGCATGATCCATGACATGCCCAGTCTTCCACCCATGCTTTCTGGCCCCCTCTCTCAAGGTTTCCATGTCCTAGTGGTGGTCATCGAGGCAGTTAAAGTCATGGGCGATGGAAGAGATAGGTGCACACAGCTCATGGTTCAGGTCACAAGGTTTCTCGAGACCTTGGTGGACAGGTTGAAGGGGAAGAACATCAATGATATGAGAATTGCCTCAAGTTTACATATTTTAAGACAGTAAGGTTTCCAATTTCCTTGCACAATCTCTACAGTGAAATATATCTCTTACTGGTATAGTAACTTGATCGCAATCCTCGCTGACGCAACACAATGGTCCTATTTTGAATCCTGCGAAACAGTATCTCCAGCGGGATAAAATCATGAATGTGATATCGATACATGAAGAAATCTGATGGATTGTTTGCACACATTCCAAGTGAGGGTGTTTTCAATACACACATTTTCACTTCATGCAAGCAAGCTGACGTTATCGTAAAGATCGTGACATTGATGACAGCATCCAGCCCTCCAGATAGAATAGAGAGGTTTGGGTTTCCGGGCCTACCTGTCTCTGCAAGACTGCTGGCAGCATGTGAAAATACTCTCGTGAGTGATTTGTGGTGGCTGACAGCTGTTGTATTGGATGGTGACAGAACCCATCTTTAGGGATCAATTGTTGCAGCAGGACTGCATGACATCTTCGAATGTCCAGCGGGTCATGCAGTGCTTGAGCAGATCGGGGTGGTTGTGCAAGGACGACTGGAGATGGGGTTATGGGTAACGTCAACACCAGTGCACTCAAGGTAATTGCCATCCTTGGCTCAATATATGAATCAGAAATTGATGGGTATGTCTGGACTGCAAACTGCCCATGATCGCCACATTTCATATTTCACAAGCCAGATGGGCGCAACTTTTCAGAGATCGGACAATGAAGATGAATTCAACCAAGACTTAGATAGACTCTGGGTGGGAGATGAACTTGACTGGGAGAACCAAAGGATGCTAAAACTGTATGAGGCAAGAGGGACCTCAATCTGGTGGGTTACCAGGTCTCTTCTGAACCACACATTCATTCCAGAATGAACATTAGTGCTTCAGAATCTGGGATCAGTCCTTGTAGTGATGTTGGCAGTAAACTCCCCAAACTTAGTGGAACTGCAAGTATTCTTACCCAAGAGACCGGTGGTGCGCGTTCTGACAATAGCGCACTATTTCCAGCTTACAGGGAATCTTGACATCTAAGAGTTGAAGGCCATAAATGGGTTCAATTCGATTTGGTGGATACCGTTGTCCATGCAAACATGATATGCGTTATATTCGCCGGCTTCCCACGGCGTGCACATCTGGGACGAACGAAGTACACTTCCGGGCCACTATTTTCTGCTGTGGCACTCAAATCGACTTGGTGTGGATCTCCCCCCATCGTGAACCTTAATTTCTCGACATCAACAGGAACGATGATTGCTCTAAAGTTTGATCTACCTGAAACCTCTGTTTTAGCTTCTACTGGTTCAGATCGGACTTTTACTCTCGATGTCAGAACAGGCAAAGCCGAATGAAGATTAGCCCCCCAGGTGTATATACTTTATTCAAAGAAATCGCGTTGGCCACCCGTGACTGCATTATGAAGACCGCGAACGCTCTGGCGTGGTCCCCGACCCTTTGTACTTCTATCCTCCTTGCCTCTGAAGACCACAACCTTTACATTATTCGATGTGCAGCCCCTTGCATCACCTACTCAAATAGACAAGGGCCGG
>MU129316.1:0-29590 GCA_014904985.1 Hydnum rufescens UP504
TATTCAGCTTGAACACAGCACGTTCGAACCAAAATGGGCACGCAGCCCTACACTATGCATCAAACTCTAATGACGACTATAGTATTATCTTATTCCAGGAGCCATGGTACGGTGCCATCGGGGGTGATAATGCAAGAGGGGGAGTAAGTATGCCAGGCTGGCAACCTATCCTCCCCTGCGCAACAATCCCTGATGATAGGAGACCCCGTGTCATGGCCTATCAACGAGTCGAAGCAAACCTTGATATCACTCTCCGCACTGACCTCATCAATGACCTAGACATGATGGCCCTAGACATCAAGCGTAACGGGTCCAGCCATACAGCAACCCGCATAATCAATATATACAACCAGCCAACAGCAGAAGATGGTGAGTACGCAGCGACCGTCTCCAGCTCCTGAACCAAGACCTCCTAACCCCCACCATACTAACGGGGATTGGAACCTACACCACCCCCTCTGGAGGGATATGGAGAGTCTCCCCTCGTTAAGAGCACGGGAGACAGTCACATGGCTGGGTGAGAATAGCTTCAGCCTATTGAACGCCCGGAATCAGGTGACCTACCAGTCGTTCTGTGGGCGGTTCTTCACCCCTCTCGACTTGTCTTTCGTGAATGAGGCAGCCACTGTGGCAGGCTCAATTAATGGCTGGAGGATTGATGCAGACAATCACTGTGGCTCGGACCATTTTGCAACAATCTTCTCAGTTGGGAACGACGACGCAGAAATGGTCGACATAATGGAACTCAAATGGAACTGGAAGGAGGCCAACAAGACATTGTTTGTCCAATCACTCATGGATAATCTGCATGCTGATGAGCTGGAATATGAGAGAGTCTTCGGCCCCCTCAGAGACCACCATATAACTCGAGCAACGCCAGAAGAGGTCGACCAGGCAGCTGTATCACTACAGTCCTATATGTCAACAGCAGCTGAAGCGCAGTGCCCCATCGTAATCCCTCAAAGCGGGCCAAACCGTGGTGGACTAAGCACCTGACCGTCGCCCGGGATGAAATCAACCGGGCCCGCAATGCATCCCGTGAATTCTTCCAGCTACACGGTGAGGTAAATGATGATCTTACGCAAACCATCAAGCATGCCAGGAACTCGTTTGACCGCCTACTGAAGTCAGAGAAGAAGAAATTCTACTCAGAAAAAGTAGAGAAAGCTACGTCCCAGAACTTCTGGGATTTTAGGCAGTGGACTTCTGGCTCTCGCCAGTACCCCTCCCCGGCACTCTCCCGTGGCCCAGGCGAGCCACCAGCGGTCCTGCATAAAGAGAAGTGTGACCTACTACGGAACGTACTATTCCCAGACCAGCCAGAAATCGCAAACGATGCACCGCCCGACATGCTCCCCCGCAACGATGACATCCCATATGAGGCAGTGAAGAAGGGTGAAGTCCGAGATGCCCTATTTGCGGCAGCGTCTGCCAATGCACCAGGTATGAGTGGCCTGACGGGCCTCGCATACCGCTGGGCATGGTCATGTGCAGAAGACGAATTATTCTGGCTCCTAGCTGCAGCAGCTGACATCGGGTACCACCCCAACTTTGGAGGACATCAGTGGCAATTGCCCTACGCAAACCCAAAAAGCCCGATTACTCAGCACCGAGGGCGTACCGCCTCATTCAGCTCCTGGAGGTTCTCGGCAAAGTTCTCGAACGTATTCAGGCCCGCCGACTGTCATTCCTAGCTGTACGGTATGGCATGCTCCCCCCAAACCAATTTGGTGGTGTCCCTGGCCGCTCAGCAGAGGACGCAATCCTGGCATCAATCCATGACATTGAGGCTGCGTGGAATCATAAGCTGAATACGTCCTCGCTTACTTTTGATATAACAGGGTACTTCGACTTTGTCCCCCAAGGCATACTCCTGCGTACCCTACGTGACAAACACGTCCCACTCCCAATGGTCCAATGGATCGCATCGTTCATGTCAGACCGATCAACAGCTCTATGCTTAGATGGCAAGCGTGACGCCCTACTCCCAGTTTCAACGGGGATCCCCCAGGGATCTTGCGTCTCACCAATACTAGCAGCTGTCAGGGCCACGCTGCGACGAGAGCACCAAACAAATATAAACACGGATAAGTCCGACTAGGTCCGGCGTAAGTCCGGCTCAGTCCGAAGGAACCCGGGCAAGGCTGAGATAAGAGGAGCGGAGGAGAACAGAGGAGAGCTCCAGCAGCCCGGAAGGGTCTAGGCGGAGGTGAGTACGACGGTCCTTAAGCTCGAGGAGTCAGCTGGACCACACTCGGAACTGTAGTCCAGGGTAATAGCGGAAATCCTGAGTTTTTCATAGAAGACATAAGGAAGTACAAGGACAGACCTGTAGTCCGGGGTAATAGCGGAAATCCTGAGAGACCAAAGCTGAGGCCTCTGGACTTCGCCCCCGGACTACTTATACAGGACAGCTATACTACGAGGGGAGTGATCATCAAGGGGGAGGGTGGTTACAAGGGAGGTGGAAACAGGAACAGGGGGGCGGCCAGGAACAAGGACAGGTACTAGCGTGGGTAACTCGGAATCAAAGGAAATGAAAGAGAAATGAAACGTGACAGAACGAACTCGGAAGCAAACGGAAACAAACGGAAACAAGAAGAAATAAACTGACGGAGCCGGAGAGCACCGGAGACAAATCGGAAGCAAACCGGAGTTATCAGAAAAGAAGCGGACGAACCCTGACAGCAGCCTTCTTCTCAGCTCCCCTAACGGAATATGTGCAGACGCAGGTACTTGCGCACCTCGACTCCAACGCAGATGACAAGGTGTCCGCCCATGCTGCTAGAGCGTCGGAGGTGTGCCTCTTTGTCTATGTAGACGATGGCAAACTTTCAGTAGCATCGAAGTCACTGGACACAAATGTCCTACTTCTTCAAGTGGCATACACAGCTGCCAGTGTCTGGCTAGGTGAACGTGGCTTAATGATTGATCCACTTAAAAAAGAGCTGATACACCACACGAAATCTAGGAAGACAGGCCCTGATGCCCTCCCTGACATCATCCTTCCACCCGCAACCCCGATGTGCCCCAAACCGTGAAACAAACCCCAAACAATCAAGTGGCTCGGGTTTGGTTCGACCGACGCCTCTCTTTCAGAACCCAGGTCAAGAACGCAGCAGCAAAAGCCGCAAAAGCTGCTGACGCACTGGGTATGCTCAGCAACTCACTGCGGGGCCTCGACCAGCAACATCTACGCAATCTCTACAGGGGAGCAATTCTTCCGATGATGACCTATGCAAGCATGGGCATGGTGGTATGGGCCTAGGAGCCTGGCGCACCCACTCATAATTGTGCAAAATAAGGCCATCTGCCATATCACAGGCACGTCCCATCCCAATGGTCCAATGATCGCATCGTTCATGTCAGACGATCAACAGCTCTATGCTTAGATGGCAAGCGTGACGCCCTACTCCCAGTTCAACGGGGATCCCCCAGGGATCTTGCGTCTCACCAATACTAGCAGCTGTCAGGGCCACGCTGCGACGAGAGCACCAAACAATATAAACACGGATAAGTCCGACTAGGTCCGGCGTAAGTCCGGCTCAGTCCGAAGGAACCCGGGCAAGGCTGAGATAAGAGGAGCGGAGGAGAACAGAGGAGAGCTCCAGCAGCCCGGAAGGGTCTAGGCGGAGGTGAGTACGACGGTCCTTAAGCTCGAGGAGTCAGCTGGACCACACTCGGAACTGTAGTCCAGGGTAATAGCGGAAATCCTGAGTTTTTCATAGAAGACATAAGGAAGTACAAGGACAGACCTGTAGTCCGGGTAATAGCGGAAATCCTGAGAGACCAAAGCTGAGCCTCTGGACTTCGCCCCCGGACTACTTATACAGGACAGCTATACTACGAGGGGAGTGATCATCAAGGGGGAGGGTGGTTACAAGGGAGGTGGAAACAGGAACAGGGGGGCGGCCAGGAACAAGGACAGGTACTAGCGTGGTAACTCGGAATCAAAGGAAATGAAAGAGAAATGAAACGTGACAGAACGAACTCGGAAGCAAACGGAAACAAACGGAAACAAGAAGAAATAAACTGACGGAGCCCGGAGAGCACCGGAGACAAATCGGAAGCAAACCGGAGTTATCAGAAAAGAAGCGGACGAACCCTGACAGCAGCCTTCTTCTCAGCTCCCCTAACGGAATATGTGCAGACGCAGGTACTTGCGCACCTCGACTCCAACGCAGATGACAAGGTGTCCGCCCATGCTGCTAGAGCGTCGGAGGTGTGCCTCTTTGTCTATGTAGACGATGGCAAACTTTCAGTAGCATCGAAGTCACTGGACACAAATGTCCTACTTCTTCAAGTGGCATACACAGCTGCCAGTGTCTGGCTAGGTGAACGTGGCTTAATGATTGATCCACTTAAAAAAGAGCTGATACACCACACGAAATCTAGGAAGACAGGCCCTGATGCCCTCCCTGACATCATCCTTCCCACCCGCAACCCCGATGTGCCCCAAACCGTGAAACAAACCCCAACAATCAAGTGGCTCGGGGTTTGGTTCGACCGACGCCTCTCTTTCAGAACCCAGGTCAAGAACGCAGCAGCAAAAGCCGCAAAAGCTGCTGACGCACTGGGTATGCTCAGCAACTCACTGCGGGGCCTCGACCAGCAACATCTACGCAATCTCTACAGGGGAGCAATTCTTCCGATGATGACCTATGCAAGCATGGCATGGTGGTATGGGCCTAGGAGCCTGGCGCACCCACTCATAATTGTGCAAAATAAGGCCATCCGCCATATCACAGGCAGCATTTCGGACGACTCCAATCTATGCAATGGAAATCGAAGCCTCCATGCCCCCGATCCCTCTACTCCTCGACTACTACAACGACCGTGCAGCAACACGATTCACAAATTTGGACAGTCGCAACCCCATTGTCGCACGTATGCCACCCCATACACTCCCAGTAGACCTTGCCCCTATGTCCTCCCCACCCCTACCACCTCGCCCCGCCGTACGCAACTACAGCAACCCAATCAGAAAGGCTGCAGCCGAGGCGAAATCCAAGGCCTCACTGACCACACGTCTCATCAAAATCGCCCAACGACGAGTGCCCCAATCCGAAAGGATTGATGCATTTGCTGAACCCCCCTGGCGGAGGTCACGCTTCGATGACGATCTCAAAGATAGGATCAGCATTCGCGTACCCCCAACTCAGCCCGGCCATTCTTTCAAGACCGAATGGGCTGAAGATCACACTCAATTCGTACAAGCTATCGCTTACGATACCAAGTACCTCCTAGTCTACACCGACGGGTCTCTCACCACCGAACAAGGGGTCCGCAAAACTGGGTTCAGTGCAGTAGCTTATCACAGGAATCGTGTCATCCTTGATATGGCTGGGTCCCTGGGCCCTAAGGTTGAGGTGTATGATGCTGAAATGGAGGCTCTAGCATCTGCAGCTGAGCAGACGCACCACCTCATTCTTCACAGTAACCATCTCGCCGATGTGAATAAAATCAACATCTATGTTGATAACACAGGAGCCATACACAGGATTTTCGACGGCGGCCCAGGGAAAGCGCAGGACTGCTCTAGAAGATTCCGTGCAGCAATACTCGACATCATTGACCGCAAACCAAACATCAACGTCTTTATCGACTGGGCCCCCGGCCACGAGAACATAGTCGGAAACGAGCTGGCTGATAAACGAGCCAAGGAAGGGTCCAAACTCAGACCTGCGCACCCACAGTACTCCTCTGCATCCTTCGTCGGGAGTACCCAACGCCGCGCCCTGGCACAAAACTGGGTGATGGAGTGGGCATCCGCAGAGAGACACCGCAGCGCTTTCACTCCTGCCAACCGCATCAAACCGTCACTGAAGCCGTCAAAACACTTCCTGGAGCTGAGCCGTAAGGGTCTCAGCAGATCAGTCCAATGTCGGACAGGCCATGCCCACCTTGGCGAATATTACGCCCGACACGTACAAGCTGAGTCCGTATCTTGCCAATGCGGAACAGACTTACAAACACGGTCACACATCCTACAGGAATGCGAACTATATGACAACGACCGCCATATCCTCGGGGATGGAGACGATCGGGAAATCAAGATTCTCTTGGGAAGCAGCGAGGGGATCATCCGCCTTGCGTCATTCCTAGTGGCCTCCGGCGCCCTCGACAAACATTGAAGGACGACGGATGGCCTGGGATTCATGGACAACAGTGTAGGGGACAGCCACCCTGCACCTCACTCGAACAGCGGGACCACATCCCCTATTTGTTGCGTAGAAAGTGCTATTTTACTTCATTTCTTATTCTCTTATTCTCATACCCTCCGAGTGGCCATTCACCCTGCCACCACCAAAGATAACTCCACAATGGGCCCTCCCCCTGGAACTCACCCTCGCTCCCACCCCAGCCTACAGAAAGAAAGAACCACCTTCGTACCTAAACCTTACCTCTGCTTGGCATGTATAGTTACCAGTTACGAGACCGCCCTCGGCGCCTGCCGGCAGCCTGACGCGGTATATAAACAAGATTTCCTCCTCCTCCTCAGCTCATAGAGTACCCAAAAGAACAGCAAATGGTACTCTGTAAGCACATGGAATATACTCCGGGGATGTCAAAATGGTTGTAGAGAGAGGTATAAGTGAAAAAAAAAAGCCATGTAACGGTCTCTGTAAGAGCTGCAGTGAAATGTTGATGTAGGCGCGCAAACCTTCAACAGGTGGAAACCAAAAACTGCCCATTTTGCTTAGCAAACAAATAAAATCCTGCGGGTTTTTATTCCTTTCATGCAAATAATCTTTTCGGATAATTTGGTCCAGCCGTTCTTCTGGAAAACATAAATTACTACCTAATGACCTCGACTCTCAAATTTGAAGCTATGACAAAAAAACAAAAACATTGTGGTGGGGATTCTCCAAGCGAGCTCAGAAAAGCAAATCCCTCATTCATATCTAGTGTGGTTGCAGAGAAAACTTGAAATTACTTTTTCAGTGGTTTTGATCGGCAGTTTGCACCACAACCATCAACTTGAAAACAGTAGATTACAGGCTCCAAGCCTGAATGCATTTTTTCAGTAACAGCGCATCACTCGCAACCAGAACCTAATTAGGGTATCGGTAATCCCCGATCAACCCCTCCCCCGCCAAGGCGGAAGCATTCTAGCTACAGGTTGCACCCGAGTGGGATGTAGCATGGTTGTCGGTAATCCCCGGTTGGTCTCGGCACAGGAGCCGAGTGGGATGCATCGACTATGTACTCGACAATCTCCCCTTGATTATGTAATATGCTGTATCCTGTGGATTCTGGAGATCAATCCCAGTTCTTGCTTCCGCCCACCATCCACCTGAACTCGCCTCAACAAAATATTGATAGGCAGTTCGCGAAAATCAGGTAGCTCCAACCAAATGTATGGTGTGGAGCAGCTCCACACGTCACAAGATCTTCCAGGGCTTGCCGTCCTTGTCGTCCTGGGTCTATGGCTGGCCTCGATGCACGCCCTTTTGTCCATGATTGCACGGTAAATGATGGTTGGTCTTCTCGCTAATCTATCCAGCCGTCATCTGGCCATGATGACGCAATCGGAACTTTCCGCAACGGAACCAAGCCACCAGCAAATCTTCCCACAGACGTGGGCCATGTAAAAAATTGAAAACTGCCTATCGATATGTGTAATCCATTCAGGTGGGGATCGGTTCGACTTGACTCGGCCGGGCGACTCGATGGCTCGAGCTGACTACATTCAGCAGGATTAGGCATTGTCGAATGCGCCAGAAATCGGGATCGGCTGGGAGTCGGACCAGGATTCAGTTGAATCTTCGGAGTCCAGTCCCTGTCCAGTCCGAGTTGCCATCACTCAATACCGTCATTGCCCCGCAAACTCCACATTTGGCTGACTCGGCTGGGTAAGCCCAGCCAACTAGGACATGGGTGTGAATCTCTCACGCGATGTCCTCAGGTACACCATCCGAGCCCCACTAGGATGGCTAGCACCGTGAGATTCTAATTGGGTCTATGAAACTATTATCAAGTTTCTCACGCACTTCCCCTCTCCTAGTCGGCAAGACCCCCCTTTCTGCCATTGCAAGCAAGGCTCGAGGATGAGGCTGTTGATGCCGATGCTGTCTTCTCTGCTCTTGTGAAGCAGGACATATCCAGATGAGATTCATTTCATATCAAGGAGTCACATTCTGGTCACATTCTAGCCACTCTGCTTACTCGATATCCCATCAACCATCTTATTGCGTGCGGTGGTGGCACCGTCCTGAAAATTCTCAAAGGATTCACAAAGCCATCCATGTCCTGCGAGAAAAGGACGTCGTCTCAATTTCTCGAGGAGAACACCACTATATTCCCTGCTTACTCCCAGTCTGCTGCAGCTGTTGGTGGGACTGGAGAGTTTATATAGAAAATGGTCCTCTCACAAGGTTGTCTCTCTGTTTGTCGTGCCCTTCGGAATCATCCCATCTAATCCTCTGTTTCTGGGGCCTGTCGGGCGTCCTTTTCTTTGCCCCCCCACCCCACAGTCTCCACACCAATCATGTCGTCGTTGGTCCAGGAGCTCCAAGAACTTACCTTCTTGGCCTTACCTTCCCCGACATCACACCGCTGTCCCCATCATCGATGAGATGCCGATCGATGGGGACTGCGTGGAACTGAGGATTGACCCTTTTGGTGCGTCAGCCTCCCCATTCACCCATCGGGACTGAGGTCTTGAAAGAAATTGCGCAGCCAGATTTTGGGAGCCCCACGATCACGAACCCGTTCATGATGGGCACCCTGGACCGCTGCCACCGCGTATCACACCACACGCACGGCTCCCCAGAGCCATCAACACGGTCATCCCAATGTGGGGTGGGGTGCTCATGGCCGAGAATAGTGCCCGGGTGGTGCACAATTCGGACATGCATTGCACACTGCCTCACACCCGACTGCATTTGTGATCCCTACGGAGGAGGGGGTGTGAGCAGCACCATACCAGCTTGCTCTAAACCCTAATGGGGATCGGTAATCGATCCCGCTTCGGTGGAAATGAACTGGGGCGGTAGTTTGTTCATAAATCAAAAATACAGTCCCTACTGCTTGATATACGTATCTTTTTTAGGTATAGTTTAAAGTAAGTCTCATGGAAAAATCGCGGACTCCTCGCTTCAGAAAGCCGTTTCAGAAGCTGACTAAGCGCCCCTTAACCTCCGACTCGAATTCGGAGATGACTGAATAGGTTAATTGAATGGGTAATCCCGCCCTTCATGCAAGATAAGTGTGCCTTCGGATTCCATGCGCCTTTATTTCCCGGGATATGGCGCATTGGTAACCCTACTTTTGACTTTTTGTGCTGAAGGGTTTCGGATGGCCTTTTCCTAATGCGTTCGTCACAACCAGGTTGTGGCCCGCTGTGGCCCAGAGGTGCCGAAATTGGTGGCAACCCTGGTTTTAACCTCAAGGTGTCGAAGCCACTTTTTCCCTATAAGATGATTCGTCGACTCATTTTGACTCCTGATCTCCTAAATATGAATATAATGAATACCTGGCGCTTCCGAGGTCCATCGCTCAGTGAACGCTTGGTCAGTCTGTTTGTCTAGTACCCAAATGTTCTCTGTTGGGTCGGGTGTTTGTGGCTGTGCGGAAACTATTGCCCCGAATGGCGGAAACCTATCTGTCTTACGCGCCGGTGAGGGGGTGAAAGTAGAGGCTGAGGACTTTCTCCAAGTGTCGCGCTTCCTGTTCCGCACATCTCTACAGCAGACTAACCAGCGTAAATGCCATCGGATGGTATATTTTTCCACTATTCATGCGAGACAGTGTAAGTAATACAGGCAAATTTCGCTAATACGCTGCTAGTTGAGCTGGAAAACTACAATTACAAACATTGGTGTGACAGGTCAAAACGGAAAGACTCAGAATCGTACGAATGAGGCGGGATGTGCTTCGAAAGGATACGTTGATCACTCTACAGGCCGGTCGAGCTCCAGGATCTAGGCTGCACGACGCTGGCGACCGCTGAGGAGGTTGACCGAGGCACGCAGCTCCAGGAGGGGGTCTGCCGATGGTTCGATCCCTTCTACTCGCGGGATTGGATCGAAAATGATGTATTTCTGCTCCTTAGGGTCGTCCTCGACAAACGCATTCAAGGTGATCTTCCCTAGGTCCAACACTTGGCGAGTTTCGGGCCACGAGACGGTCACATCGTCAAGCGTATCTCCATCCTCCGCAATCTGCGCCCAAAGTTGGAAAGATACAGGACCTTGGTGGATCCGCGTATTGATTTCGTTGAACAGGAAATCAGGGTCCTTGGCCTCCGTCGTAGCATCGTCGAGGTGGTCCGCGCCCGCATCAGGCGTAACACGATAGCGAGCGAACTGTTCCTTTCCGTCCTTGTTTGTGAATTTGTACGCATGAACACCAAAGTAGTTTTCGCGCGCAAAGCTCGACGGGGACGGTTTGGGAGTTTTGACGAATCGAAGGGCGGCAGGATGTGCAGCAAGCCACTTCTCGCGGGGGGATGGAGAGGGACCGCCCGGTGGAGACTCTGCGGAAGCACGGAGGAACTCGAGGAACTCTTCCCCAGTGCGAGCGAGGAAGCTATTAACAGAGTGACTGATGATATCGGTGTGTACACGGTCTCCAAGATGGAATCGGATGGAAGTAGAACGAGGATTGGCGGCGGGATCGGTGTCGGAGACGAGGGGAAGACCCGTCGCGCTGGAAAAACGCACAGTCACGGGGATAGAGGATTGATTGAAATGCGGTGCGCTGGAGAGTGTAGCAGCAAAAGAGGAAGGGACGAAGGTGCCTGTGAGCAACACTCCTCGGGCATGGTTAGGACGAAAGCCTGGATGTTTCCCAAACAGGGTCTGGAATCCGGTTATCAGGTCTTCACTCAAGGTGATGAGATTCTTGTCGGTGGGGAGAGGCATGGCAGCTTGGGGATGAGACCTTGGAGATCAGCCCTAGTTATACCCCCTTCGTTTTATGCCTAAACGGAAGGAGCTATCTAATTTTCAAATCGCCATATTGCAGCAGATTCACATTCCTGACATAGGCTCTGGCTTCTCAATGACGGATATGACAGCGGAGTGACTTCTCCTACAGTAATAGCACCAAGACACATCATCGGCGCAGCAATTCGCACCTTTTATAGAGACTGTCAACAGGCTAAATGTGGTGTTCTCTCCAATACCAGCCTAAGCAGCCTTGTCTCGGTTACTGTAAGCGCTTCGCGATAAGATATTCGCACGTGTTTTCTGAAATCTGTCAGAAGTTGGTGCCTAAGTGGTACAGCTGATTTCATAAATAAGATTTAATCGCCCGTGTTTTCTGAAATCTGTCAGAAGCTAGTGCCTAAGTGTACAGCTGATTTCATAAATAAGATTTGATTGGATGTATTTTCTGACATCTGTCAGCCAAGCTGGTGCCTAGTGTTACATCACTAATTTCATAAAGATAGATTGGGTCCGAAATGATTTGTGCCTATGACTACGGTAGTGTTGCCGCGACTCGGCTTGGCGTGGCTTAGACTTGACTTCGGGCGACTCCGCACGACTTCCGAGAGACTTGACTTATCTCTGAAGTCCAAGCCAAATTTGGGACTTGACTTGACTCCGAGTTGACTTGAATCCTTTTTTTGTATACTTATAATGATAGCATAGAGTCAACCTCTCATCTGATATTTCCATGACCTTGCTCAAGTGCCTAATGTGTCTTCTCACACACCCTGGCCATCCAGCATCTGTTTCACTCTGAAAATGGTAGGCTGGAAATTAATGGTAATTCCAGTGGAAATTAAACATAAAATCTGGAAATATTGTTAAATCCAATCAACATCCCCGAAAAGACTAAAACTTGGGGGGGGGGGGGGTGATTTCACCACCAGGGTTGCAGTAACATGGCTATTGCACTGTGGAGTGCTCTAGCTACATGAAGCTCAATTTTATGTTCTTTCAGTGCAGATATATTTGCTAATGAAGTCTTGACTTAAGTCCACTTCAAGTCAAGCCAAGTCCTTCAAAACCAAGTCTGAGCCGAATATTTGTAATCAAATGGCTTGGCTTGACTTGAGTTGAAACGGACTGACTCAGGACTCAAGTTGGCTTAAGTCCGAGTCCATGGCAACACTAGACTATGGTTGCCGAGCCTGGCCAGGTCAATCAGTTTCATTTTTCATTTTTTGTTTCTTTGTTCCATGGTGGTTAATTCCATGTTCTTTCTCATGACCTCATCATTTGATGAGGCAACCACAATCCCTCACCTATATGTACCCTGAGATCAGACTGTGGACAGGAGGCCAGTAGGGAAGGGTGGGCTAGTTAGTCTCAGATCTTTGAATATTACAAGCTGCCATCCACCCATAGATTTTCACATGGTGACTTCCCAATTCACATCAGAAAACCATGCAAAGCATGGAATGAGAAATATGCCATCATCAAACCCTTCCCAGTTACTTGGCATCTTCTCCTGCACTCAGTCTTGAGTTGACAAGTCCCATCTTGAGCACCAAAATCTGAAATTAATTAATTACACACAATTAAATCATTACATAAAGTCAATGGGAATAAGGGCAGTGTTTGTCAGACACAACCATAGCCCCAAATTGCTATAACAATCACAGTCAATTCCCTCAGCCCCCCTTCATCAGGAAAATTGATTTGCTCCCAAGATTGGGTGTATCTTTGAAGGCTTCTAAAGCTCTGAAGGTCTCAGAAGGCATGGATGTGCAGAAGTCAGGAAGCTGTTTTAGCTTAATTCTGCAATTCTACTTTCAAGGTATAGTCACTTCTGGTAGTGCACAAAATGGCAGATTTTTTCCATGTTATTTCAAGTCTGGTTACTACTATAATATACACGAGTTTGCATTGAAGCAGCCACTAATGAACTTGTTTGTGTCAACAGTGCCAATTCCCTTTCAGGGAATGGTGGCATTTCTTCATATATATGAGGGAGCAGCTCATCCTCCTCTCCATGCTGGGCAATTGCTAGATATTCATGGGCCTGCTGTTGGAGCTTGGCATCCAGAACATGCCAATACCATTTGAACACATTGACCAGCTGAGGCTTGATCTCAGGGAATAGATTCACCCATTTGATGTAAGTCGAAAGGAGGAGCACCCTTGTTGCTGCAGAGGAGAGATGGGATTTTGACTGTAGAGCAATGAATTGCTCCATGGGACTATAGCCAGATTCATTGGCAATGAGATGGCCATATTTGCTGAGAACATAGCCTGTGGGGAAACATTGTGTCAGCAAATGCCCAAGACATCCCCTTCTGTCTGCATACCAGCAACCTTGATAAGACTTTTGTGACAGGTCAGGGATTTGAGGTGCTCAAAGACTGCTTTGGCAGGATATTCTCACAGATCTTCTGTATTTGTCATGATCTGAACTACTCGGTACCACACCTCATCCCCTACATGGTCTCTGGCTGAGCTGATGAGCTCCAAAATGGTGTCCACATACCATTTGTAGGATGTGGCGAACTTCTTGGTTGAAATCACAATTGAGTACCATTTCTTCTCATAAACTGTAATCAGCCACTTTAAGATAATGAAGGAGTTCACCCACAATGAGCTCTGCATTGTCTACATCACACATGCTATATAACAGATCAAGAGGCTGTGTTAAGGGTTGTACTCGAGATGAGAGGTATGATTATGTAATCGAGGCAAATACAAGGAAATGCCCTTAAGGTCAGCCTTCATGTATTCTGTATTCGTATTACATAATCTCAGGATTTCCGCTGTTACTCCGGACTACAGGTCTGAGTATTTTCCAGTTGACTCCGCGAGCTTAAGGACTGCTGTGCTCGTTTCCGCCTAGTCCCTTCCGGGCTGCTGGATTGCCTCTCCGTCCCCTCCTATCTTCGTTATTTCATTCCTGCCCGGATTCTCTCGGACTTAGCCGGACTTACACCGGACTTAGCCAGAATTATCTGTGTTTATATTTGTTTGGTGCTCTCATCGCAGCATGGCCCTGACATACACGTTGCATCTTAGTCGCAATCTGGAGCCTCTTGCAGAGTTCATATGATGACCCAATCACATCTCTGAGCTGCACCATCACTTCTTTGTCCATAAGGGAGTTGAATAGTGCGTCTACATCGACTCTTTCTTGCAGTTCACTGGCAAACCGGTAAGCAGGAGAGGCTCTCTTTTTGACACGATCATCTTTCCCATGTGCTACAACGTTGTCTAATGTTGTCCTAGTTTTGGGTTTTGCTTTAGGCAATGGCAAATCCTTTTCCATGCTTGGAACCGACTGTTTGCAGGTTTCAGGCTCACCTGTTGTTGCATCCTTCATTTCAATGTCCTCATTTGGCAAAGCTGGTGTGGGATCCGCAGTATGACTCTCCTGCTTCAGAATGGTAGGTGGCTTGGTACTTGACGGTTGATCTTGTCTAATGGGCCATTGGGGTATCTCAACGTATGCCTTGTTCAGGCATTCCGCTCTTTTTCCCTTAGGTTCGTCCTTCATCTACAGTTCGTTTCGCTTCAGTTGCACCTCTTATTGCTTTCGCTCTGCCGGAAAAACTTCATATTCATACTCGCCAAACATGGCAAACTCTTGATTCAAGAGCTCAAAACTACATAAGTGTTCCATCTCAACGTTGGATGCATTCGTGAGTTGATCCCGAAGGATATGGGCTACTCCTCTGTTATTGATGTCCCCATGTGGTAGATCGGTCCCATCAATTTGTACAAGATGGCCCTCATTGGACAACTTCAAGACCTTTTTCACGATGAAAGCTTTGGTTTCAGGACAATCTTTAAGTGAGTGCCCCTCTTCTCCACACATAAAGCACTTTATTGACAACATGCCAAACTTTCCTGGACATCACGCGACCTTATCTGGATTGAGTTGGCCCAACACCAGAGTTAACCAGCCAATCTTCTCTGTGAGATCATTGATGTTAGATTTCATCGGATCGACGAATTCCTGTGCCTTGGATAGTTCAACGGGCTTAGGTGTAGTAACATCATCTTTCTTTTGCTTGTTCTCAGGCTTCAACTGACCCTTCTTGTTCTTGACTTGTTTAGGCTCTTCATCCAAATCTTCTGAGTCCAAGCCCTCATCAGAATCTGTTGTGCTGGAAGAAGCCTCATCATCCAAAACTGTATGCAATGTCTCATCATCGGGAACTCAATATAAGTCCCTCTTGAGTCGTAGCTTGATAGCCTGAGTGGCTTCCTCCATTGGCGGGGGATTAGTCAAATCAGTCCAGTGCTTAGAATTCCTTAAAACATTGCCTATCTCTTCACGAAACAACATGGGCTTGACTCCCCACCAAAAATAGTTGTACTTGTCTGTTTCTGATAGCGCCTTCCTCTCTTTGAGTGCCATAGCGATAACAGTAAACTCGCGAATATAGTTGTTGAACTTCTCAATAGAAGAGAGTTTTCAATCTTTTCGAATGAGCTTAATTAAATGATTGACCTTATAGTAAGGTTTTTCCTCTTCGGAGGGATAAAATTCCAATAAGCATGACTTGAAACTGTCCCAGTTGTCTTCATAGTACTTGTGTAATGATTCAATAAACCTCTCGGACTTGGTATCACAATAACAAGTTATTTGACAGATTGTTTGAGTTGAAGTGAGATGAGCTGCGGTTGCACAGAACTTGTACTCTGCAAGGAAGCATAAAATTCTTTTTCCTTTGAATCGTGGAGCATCTCTTGAACATGGTCCCGGCATGTGGGCATATGTGGTAGTTGACATGCTTGTGGTCTTGAGTTATAGGATAGATTGAATTGATCGGTATGGATTGAGGATTTGTGACCCCCTGTAAGGACCACCAGATTTGTAAGCAGGAATCTCCTAAGAGACTATGCCACAGTCCAAGATTGTTGAATCAAGGATGAAAGGAGAGGGCCACGGAGTCAATCCATAGGTTAAGGTCTGATTGAATGAAAGGCCTCTTGATGTTGAGAAATTGTCTTGCTAGGGTGGGCTTGCTCTAACAATGAATGAATGGAGGATTTAATTCAGAAATCACACTGATGGCTCTCCTCTTGAGGGCCTATCCAAAGCATGAACAATACTAGATGTATTCTGGAAGTCACCCTGATGCCAACAGCTGTCCTTCAAGACTTTAGAGACTGAGGGTGAGGGGGAAATCAATCAAAATTCGCATCCCCTGCACTTAATATACATCTTAGAATAATTCCATGGTAACCAGCAGAAAGTTGGGGTTAAGGCAAAAATGATGAAAAAGAGATCGAGTCAAAATCTTCAAAACTGAAGGAGATATTCAATTAACAAGTCAGAATAGGGGAACATGGCTTAACCAAGGTATTCCTCCTCTCCTACTGAACAGAATCCCTTGGGGAAAGGTGTAACTGGTCGTCCTAGATGTACCCTCCATTGGACATAGGGTGCCGGAACCATAATTGCCTTTAGTAATCAGAAAAGCGGAGGTAAAAGTGAAATGAGACATGAGGAGACTAAATTACAGAAAGCTGAGTTCTAATCCGCTCATTTTTCCCTTGGTACCATTCGATGCGGATTTTCAGCGTCTTTCCAGGGGTGGTCGTTACTAACAAATCGGATCAAAACTGGTGGAGATATTTGCGAAATACTGAAGGATAGTGTGGAGCATGAGGTAAAATTAACCTGGAGGATGCAGTTCGCATCCGATCAACACGTATGTGGTACCGTTGGATAGGTATTAATCATAGCCTTCTGGGCGCTATCTTTCCGAGTTGATCCGATCAAAAATGAGGAAGATATTTGCAAAATATGCCTTGAGAGTATGGGAATAGCCCCTATTTAACATGTGACTAATCTGTGAGTTGGATCCAAAGGATTAGGCAATCTTGATTATATAATTGGGACTCGTATATCCCCGCTGAGGCAATGAGCAATGCATAATGGATTGAGCACCAAACAAACAGGGCAAGTTGAATTGCCTGAGCCACAGTTGGCTGGGCTTGAAGTAGCTACAATTTGAGGTAGTCTGTTGAAGACTTGGAGATGGACAAATAAATGTCTCGTGTACAAGGTGGAGGAAAGAGAAACAAAATGGGTCTTGGAGAATTGAAATCCATGTCATATGGCAATCAAAGGAATGATATGTATTTGAAGGATTGGAATTGAATAAATTGGATTCATTTGAGGAGGTAGTTGGGTCCTGAAGCAGAATCTATGTAGTAGGGTTTTATCCCTCCAACACCGATGACCACACAGGTGAGCCCCCAGTATGCACAGCCACCCAAGCCCAAAGAGCCTGCCCCCCGAAATGACAATCGACAAACATGTGTACCACACACCCACTGAAGTGGGTGTGTGGTAATATTAGGTACATCTAATCATATTGGTGCCAAAAGAGCAGCTTCTGCTGCTCTTTTGGCACCTCTGTTTTCTTTTGTTACTAATGTATTATTATTTACTGTTCTAGGTTCCTTCCCCCCATGAAAACCCACCTGATGAGCACATGGGCGAGCCCCAGTACACGCAGCCACCCAAGCCCAGAGGGCCCTCCCCCCAAACACAGGGATCAATGAAATTGTGTACCACACACCTGCTGCAGTGGGTGTGTGGTAATACCTTGTAAGTTCTCAATTACAAGACCTATGAAAGCACCAAAAGAGCAGCTTCTGCTGCTCTTTTGGTGCTTCCTTTGTTTTTTTTTTTTTTAGAAAAATCAACATGTTATTTACTGATTGATGCACCTTGGTCAGTCACCTAAGCCTACCTAGTTAGGTACCACTTCCAGGGCAGATAATGGTACCTAAGTAGGTCCCATCACTATTCCAGCCAAAATGGCCATTTTTATGATTTCACTTGCTGGCCCAGAATTGGCCAAAACTGGGACTTAGTCTCAGACTTGCAGCAGGCCATAACGGCCCTACTGGGAATAATATATTCCATTTATAATTATTTGTTTATTATTGCTATATTATACATATACTGCCCCAGGTCAGCAGGGCAGTCTGATGTTTCATTCTTATTCTTGTTTATTTATTTATTCAAAAATTCAATTTTAAAAAAACATACCACACAGCCTAGTGGGTGTGGTACCGTCTGTAGATCTCAAAAAAAAACAACTTAGTAGCACCACACACCCGCTAGGGCAGGTGTGTGGTACCATCTATATAAATCAAAAATAAAAAGTACTTAGTAGTTAGTAGCACCACACCCACTGGGGTGGGTGTGTGGTACCATCCATAGAAATCAAAAAAAAAAGTACTTAGGACCACACCCGCCATAGCAGGTGTGGTGCCATCCATAGAAATCAAAAAAAAAAAGTACTTAGTAGCACCACACACCCGCTAGGGCAGGTGTGTGGTGCCGTTCATAGAAATTTTAAAAAAAGTACTTAGTAGCACCACACACCCACTAGGGCGGGTGTGTGGTGCCTTCCATCACTTCATCAGGTTCAGCTGGTTTTCAAAGGGGGGGGGATGTCGCAGGCAGCATCTGTTACATGATAACCTAGAATAAATAAAAGATATGTTAGCTCTGAACAAAAAGTAGTGCAGAAAGAGCAACTCCTGCTGCTCTTTCTATGCCACCTGCTAAACGGAAACAAAAAAAAGACCTTCTGTACCACACACCCCTGCTGAGGGGGGTGCATGGTACTGGGTGTTGCTGCCTTGGGGACTCAGACAGGCATTCGCCTGGCTCATTGCTGGCCATTTGGGGGGGCATGGCTCAGTGGTTCACCATTGTGCAGGTCGTTGTTTTGGGAGCTTCGGATTCAATCCTAGAATGATAGCATACATTAGTATAAAAAAAAAAATTTGAAGTGATGCAAAAGGAGCAGCTTGCGCTGCTCCTTTTGCGTCGCTGTATGTGTAAAAAATTTAAAAAAATACCTATAGTACCACACACCCGCTTTGGTGGGTGTATGGTACTCGTTTTGGCCCATGGCCATGTACCTCCCACTGTCAGGTTTTTGGGCATGTACTCATTGAGGGGGAGTGAGATCTAGAAGAAAAAATTTAGATTAGTAAAAAGTTAAAAGTGACGCAAAAAGAGCAGCTGTCACTGCTCTTTTTGCGCGCTATATCTATGGGGAACGGGACTCACCTTAGATGACCACACACCCGCCGCAGCAGGTGTGTGGTCTGGCCCAGTTTCACTCCTCAGTTCGCTGGTCGGTGTAAGCAGGATAGTTAAAAACCAATCCAACTACTGTCCATGATGTTGAGCCGGGGACAAATGAGGGGATCACAGATCTAATCTGGATGTTCAGGTCCGAGTGGGGGAAGGTCTTTTGAACAGGGGAAATTGCAGTGAGCCAACAAAGCCCAAGCAATTAAGTGAGAATGTGTCTTTCAGTCAAATTACCACACCCTAAGAATCTCTTCTTGGGACCTTAGTCAAAGTGTAGTTAGAATTCGCTTTTTGTAGTGAGAAATCACCCAGGGACCAGCAGCTGTTCAAGGAGCTTCAAACTGGAGGGAGGGGGAGAACTAATGAATTTGTGTGCTAGCTGCACCTAATATACAATCCAGACTTCGACTCAATAGAAAGTGAAAAATTCGGACTTAAGGGACACACAGAGAAAAAGAAATCAAGTTAAAATCTTCAAAACTGATGGAGATATTCCAATTTCAAGATAAAAGGGGAGATTGACACATTACATGCTATTCCTCCTTCAAACCTGGACAAGTTCCCTTAAGGAAAAGTGGAATAGGTCTCCCTGAGGGTCTTCTCCATCGGACATAAGAGGTCCGGAAGTAATTCGCTATTTTGAATGGTGGAGCAAAGGGGGAGTCATGGGGAGGGAGTTGTCTTGTGAAAAATGGAGTTCGCGTCCGCTCGTTTTGCCCTTGGTACTGTTCGATGCGCATTTTCAACAGCTTTCAGGGCGTGGTACTCGCGAACGAATCCGATAAGAATTGGCTTCGAAAATCAAGAAATACTCCTTAAGAGTATGAATCATGGGAAGATATTGTTACAGGGACCGCATTTTGAATCCGTTCGTTTCGTGTTTAGTACCGTTCGATAGGTACGATTCGTATCGTTCTGGGCGCGGTCGTTTCGAGTCGATCCGATCAAAACTGATGGATAAATTCGAAAAATACTCCTTTAGAGTAGTGTAGCCCCTATCTGGATCATGTGATGGATCCACGAGTCCAGAATCAGAACTAGGCCCAGTCCACGTCATTACATAATCACAATCCGTCGCCCTTAAGGCAGTAGGATGGCTTAGAAAGACAGTCAAAGCCATACAGTCTTGAGGAAGAATGGCAAGTTGAATTGCCTTGTCCAAAGAAAAAGGACTTGAAGTAGGGCATAAACTGCCCCTTTTTGATGAGGACTGTTGAAGTCCGAAGGATAGTCAATAAATTGACTGGTGGACATGGTAAAGGAATGAGGTGATATTATGGGTTGGAAAGGGGTGGGAATCCAATTGACTTCTTGAATAAACGAATGGCAATAAAATTAAATGAGCACAGTGACATATAATTGATTCGTTCATAGGGAAATGAGCCTCGGATGAGGATTCTATGATGTAGGGATTTATCCCTCCAACATATTAGGCCTCAGCTAGGTCGTGGTCCCTCGTGACAGGCATCCAAAAATATATTCTCGTTGTACAATACACCATCATGTGATTAAAGCTCTGACAGGGCATTGCCGACGACGATGGGTTCACTACATTCTTGTTCTTTTGACTGGGAAGATGGCTCTTCGACTGAGACCTCCAGCTGTTTAAACACAAGTGGCATAGGTCTGTTTGTCAAATCAGGCTCCTTCCACAATTCCTTCTTCTTCTGGCCGATAATATTTGCTATTTCAGCCATCCAAATGGCGTGACTCAGCATAGTTGGAACTATCGAGTTCCATTGGTGAAAAACACTTTGGATCTCAGCCTTCAAAGCCAGGAACCTTGGGTCCTCATTGTCAACTTTAATGGACATCGAAGTGAGTGCCCTGCGGAATAACTCGTTGATCGCGAGGTAATAATCCTCCATCGAAAAGGAATCAGAGTGGATCCTTAATAAGACATCCTTTAATGTGTGAGTCGTCTCGACTGCATGCATTTGCTGAACGCTAATGGAATCAAATCGTTTGTACACCCCGGATGTTGTCTTTTTGAAGTCTTTGATTAGATCCTCCGTTCGTTTCGTAAGAACATCCACCGCATCATGCACATGCAGAAGTTCTCGATTCAGGATCTCCAGTGCGTCTTTGGTTGTTTCCTGGAGATTGTGACATTCCTTCTCGTAGAATGCCAATTGAGAACCCACAATTCCGATGTTTTTCAAGACTTGGTCGGATACACTAATAAATGGGTTGCGTTTAACAATTTGAACTGAGGTTGTCCTGTCCTCAGTTGATGCCTCGGGTCTTATCTCAGGTCTCTTCTCGGACCTTTCTTCAGAAAGACTTGGCAACCCAAGGTTAATATTGCCGGTTTTGCTCAAGTCTTTCAAGGCTTCAAGAAGTTTGGTATGGTCCACAGTCGGAGTGGAAGACTCTGGTCTTCCAATGGGTTGAGGCGTATCGGATCTTGAAACCGGCTTCTTACCAGATGAATATCTATCTGCATTCCTACTCGAGCACTTTTCCACGCTCTTACTCGGAGGCAGATGGGAATGCCAGTTCTCGAAGCTAGTTTCTCTATCCGACGTATGTTCTGATGTACGATGCGAAGATCCTTTCTTCTCACTAGGCCTATATGAGTTGAAACAGCAAGGAGGTATACGATTGGCCATGTTGCAGTCGAAGGTACGAGAGATGGGGTTCGTTACTACATCATTCATCATTATGACTTCAACCAACCCTTCCTCTTTTTCCGGCTTGTAGGTTTTTATTGGCTCCTTGATGCAAGGATTCTCAGGTTTTACGGCATCGAATACTGTAATACTCGTTAACAGCCCCTCTGCATGGACATTGGTACAGAGTCATCATGGTGTCATGCCCCAAGGTAACCAATTAAATAGTTCGGGTATGAAGTTGACTCCATTTGGAAATCGAAGTTGATTGTTTTCTTCATTTAGTTTCGTGTGGCTATAATCCCATAACTCATGCTCTTCTTCGATAAACGGATCAAGCTTGTCATCTGTTTCCTTGATGGTTTCGTAACCTAAGGCCTGACATTTGGCTGCTTCGTATTTCGTCTTCCAATACTGGATCAGCTCGTCTGGATCCATAATCTCCCAAGGCTTTAGTCAGCATTTCGATTGACTTGTTGTCATTACAGCTAAGTCTTCCTCGTAATAATTCCAAACCGGTTTAGTAAGCACCGGTTCTGTATTTTCTCAGAAGTGATAGAGTTTAAGCCTCTTCCAGGCTATTGGTTTACACAGAACGACTCCATCAGGTTGCTGTACGACATACACGCTGGAGGGTCTTCGTTGGACTATTATAAATGGTCCGTACCATTTTGCTGTTCCTTTTTGACCATGTTGATCATCCAACGCCTCGTTATAGACAATCACCCATTCCCCAGGACGATATTTGCCGGAATTCATGTGTGTTCCATGTTTTCGGTTAAAGGCTATCGCAGCCTTTGTTTGGGATTTCTCGTTTGCCAATACTGCATTGTCGAGTAAGTCATCCCATTTGGTGATCTGGAGAATCCTTAAGGCTAATAGATCCTCAGTTGTTTTTATGGACGGCCAGTCTAATGAATGGAAGGTTCTATCCTTGACGTCGTAAGGCATTAATGGGTGTTGTCCATAAAGCAAATAATACAGAGTATATCCCGTGTTACACTTGACCGTAATTCAATCAGCCCATATCACATATCCTAAATAATCCAGCCAATTGTAAATACGAATCATTGATATTTTCCATAAGGCATTAATCCAAACTGCGTGTCCTCATTCAGATTTCCCATTGGCTTGGGGATTATATGGTGAGATTCTAACAATAGGCACTTTGTACTTATTCATAAGGAGTTCAACAGCTCCCTTGAATTCAGAACCATTATCGATCGTGAGCTGAAAGATGCAGCCATATCGACACATAACTTCGAAAATAAAGTCGGCGATCTTTTCCGAAGATAAGGATCAAAGCTTTGTTGCTTCAAGAAACCCGGTGAGGTTGTCGACAAGATCAACTACATATCTGAAGCCGTGTTTCCCTTTAGGCATGTACATGGAATCCATATCAAATCGCCTAAGCAAGGTATGAGTATATTGTGGTTGTATAGGAATCTTATTCCTATAAGTTGAATGAATTTGACACTCATGGCACATCTGGCAGTATAGTGCAACAAAATTATACAAATTTGGCCACCAGTACAAGTCCCTAATCTTTTGGAAGGTCGGATCTCAACCTCGATGACCTGACTCGTCATGCGCATCCCGACATATTCTTGATCGGATTTCGTTACTAAGGACAACTTGGAGTGGTGGCTTATCGCCATTTCTCTGCCATAACATTCCTTCTAGTATGAAGAAACGTTTCACCTGGTTAACTATATGGTTTTGGCGTTTGCGGTCTTCAGGGAGTTTAAGGCTTGTCAAATAAGCCAATATTTCGTCCCAATACTCGGGTGTGTCATGCTCAAGGACTTTATGCATATGGTCCAGCTTTTTGATTGAGTTTTCATCATCCAGGATGATTGCTTCGCCCTCAAAGGCTTCAAACAATAAGTCATCATCTGGAATCTTGCCTGAAATGCAGCTTGGCTCGATCCATTCAACTTCAAGGGGTTTACATTCCCCAGACAGACAATTCAAGGTTGTAAATTGCAAGATCAGATCATCTGCCGCGTCTAACGTATCGCAAGGTTTGTTCTTCGGTATCTTGATAAGTTTAACATCCTTGCTTATATCTGATTCTGTACTGGACATGTCCAAATCTTCTTCCGCTTGTCGACGACGCGACAAACCATCTGGTCCTCGATGCTTTGAGGCAGGAGAATGTTGAACTTCGAAGTCGAATAGTAGAATGTAAGAGATCCATCTTGTCATCACAGCGTTTGGTAAGCCCAGATTATTAATCATCTTGGCTATGTAGCTTGCGTCTAGCATGAGGTGGAAATGGATCCCATGTAGCCTATATCGCTCGGCATTCAAGGCATGAAAAACCCCGTATAGCTCCAATTTAGGCTGTGAATAACGACTCTCGGTATTGTTGAAGGTGAGTGATCCAAAATTAATCAGATAATCAACATTTTCAAACTGTTGGCTGACAATCCAACCACATCCTGTAGATGACGAGTCTATTGCAATGGAAACCAACCCATTATCATCTTTTTGCTGGGATTTCGACACTATGCTCCAAGCAAGATCGTAGTCAATGGCCTTAATAGGTACAGCCATCGCTGCCAATTCCTTAAGATTGTCCAAAGAATTCTGAGCTTCTTCAGACCAACGGAATTCGCTCGGCATCATTTTTCGAGTCAACAAGGTCAGAGGTTTCGCTATCATTGCAAAGTTCTTGATCCAACGTTGTACCACTCCTACAGTGCTGAGAAATCCTCAAACTTCTGTCAAGTTCATACAAGTAGGCCATTTCTTCAATTTGGCATTGATCTCATGTGAAACATGAGCTCCTTCCTTAGAGACTACTGCTCCAAGGAGTGCAAGTCGGGGCGTCGCTATTATAGCTTTCTGGCCTGCAATGGTGGCACCAGATTTCATAACTTGTACCAAGAGCTCCTGTAACATAGTCGCAAATTCGAAAACAAAGCGACGAATTTGTTTGTTCTCAGAAATTGTAGTGTTATTGTAATCGGATCGTGGTTCCATCCCAGCACAGTCGTCAACAAAGATGTTGGCTCGATCAGGCGCCATAGAACCAATCATATGTGAAGTCGCTCGACAAAAGACTTGCATTGAATTGGTATACCCTTGAGGTAATCTCATAAGTCTGAGCGGGCCTAATGCATACCCATGAAATGTGGTTAAGTCGCGAGACTTTTCAGCTAATAAATAGCTGTCATAACCACTCTTTAGGTCGCAAATACAATAACACGTCTGGCCAGTGAATTGTTCGATCATCTCGTCAATATGGGGCAGGAGTCCGGCATCACGGATAGTTACTGCATTCAGAGGCTGCAGATCATGAACCAAGTGTAGGAACCCGGATTTCTTTTTGACTGCGAAAATAGCTGAATGATAAGATGAGGCAGATTGTTCATATTTTCCGCTATCGAATTGCTCTTGAAGTAAGCAGGAGACTTCATCCATCTGGCCAAGAGGAATCCTAATATTTTTCCTCATCCATGGTTCATGGGGTATGGTTGGCATCTCATACGGAGGAAAATAATCCGTATTGAAGGTCCCTCTTTCGTGTTCCTTGAATGCAAAAGCATCCTGATACATCAATATCAGGTGAGCTATCAGTTCGATTTCTGATTTTGAGAGGAATCCCAAAGGAATCTTATCCAGGAGAAAGGTCATTCGCTCCTTTGTAATTCGCTCCATGTAAACAATATCCTTGAGTCTAGTAGGATTCGTCAGTAGCGGAGGAAGCTCTCCCAATTTCATCGGATTGAAGACTAAGGCGCGAGAGTCCAGATTATAAGATGCCACTGGGTGGACCTTCTTTCCGACAGGCTTGTATTTCCTGTTGCCCAGAATAAACCTAGTGATTTGATCTGTGGGTTCTATCATGCGGGCAAATGAAAGACCATCATGAATGAGAGCTTTCACTAATCAGCCTTCCAAATGGCTATCTTGAATAGAATTTTGAACGTGATAGGCTCTGCGCAGAGCGTCGAGAATAGCTGGAACGTATAAGGCCTGGTTCAAAATATCAGGATCCTGATCGACAGGCCTCAGCTTTCTAAGTCTGCCTCCCATATCAGAAAAGATTGAGGAGATAATCGCAGGGAATTCCGGTATCTTGTCAGAAATCTCTACTTCAGCAGAGTGAATTGTCCTAGACTTCGTATGGCATTTGATTAACTCGATAGGGAGAACGTTCCTAGGCACCAACATTATAGGCAGTGTCACATGAACAGAACGTCCAGTTTCTCGGTCGCCGTCTTGCCAGATTTGTAAATTCATTCCCATTCCATGAGTATAGTCGATTCTTGCTGAATAGGAGAACAACCAAGGCTGTCCTAGGATGACTTCCTTAGACCCAATATTATCGGGCGTAATAAAGAAATTGTGATGAAGGGGAACTCCTCCAACGTGAACCGGAACGTCATGACATAATCCGACCAAATTAACCTGATGGCCTGAGACTCCTCGGAGATGCCAATCTTTCCCAGAGGGATCCATTGGTAATTCCAATTTGTTTTGAGTCGACTGGGCCATCATGTTTAATTTGCTACCATTGTCGATTAACATTGTGCAAGCCCGTCCCATGATAGTTCCTTGGATTTTGGCTGTCACCATTGCCAAGAATGACGGGCTGAATGAATAATCCAAATTTTTAACATTGAACACTCGATCATGCTCAATTTCAAGCTGGCGCCTGTAATATTCTTCAGCTTGGTCTTCGGTATTCAGAATTGACTCGGTATCGTTAAACGCATCATCCTCCGATGTCTCATCATCCGAATCGAATTGGATTGCA
Organism: Hydnum rufescens UP504; assembly: GCA_014904985.1. Taxonomy (NCBI): domain Eukaryota; kingdom Fungi; phylum Basidiomycota; class Agaricomycetes; order Cantharellales; family Hydnaceae; genus Hydnum; species Hydnum rufescens. The sequence continues at coordinate 26,380 of MU129316.1, forward strand.
TTAGTGGTTTGAATATCTTTTGGGGGCCGATTGACATATGGGCACTTAGGTCCCTTTTTGGCATCAAGCGGTTTGATCCCGTGTTCAACCGAACTGGCTGACACCTCAATGTTCTTGATCCAGGAAAGTTCTGCCGCAATTGGTACCCTCTGCATCTTTGTAGTGATCTGGAGTCTCTTACACAGCTCGAAGGATGACCCCAAGACATCACCAAGTCTAACCATGACTTCTTTATCCATCAAGGATTTGTACAAGTCTTCAATGTTAACCGTCTCTTGTAGCTCACTTGCAAATCGGTAAGCTGGTGAGGCTCTTTTCCTAGCAGGATCATCTTTCTCATGTATGATTACATCTTCAAGCAATGGCTTGTCCTTCTTTTTGGCTTTAGGATTTCTTTCGCTAGGTGTCAACGGCTCATGAACCCGTGGGTTACTTGGGGATCCATCGCCCATCATGACATCCTTGTCTGGAAGCTGAGTGTTATGCTTCAAGATGGTTATAGGCTGCTTAATGGACGTGGGCTGGTCGCTTTGATGATCTGGTGTTTGCGTATCAGGCTTAGTCGAGATAGGTGACTCTCTTGGCGTTGGAATCGATCCTTGTTGACTAATGTCCTTACTAGGTACTTCGACATAAGCCCTATTAGGTCACTCAGGTCGTTTCCCTTTTGGATCGCTTTTATCATACGGTTCGGGTCGCTTTTGCGCACAACTCTGCGCTCTCTCTGCAGGGAAAACATCGTATTCATATTCCCTGAAAGTGGCAAACTCCTGGTTGAGTGTTTTAAAACTCGGTAAGCGATCGGTTTCTACGTTGGAAGTGTTTGCTATTTGCTCTTGTAGGATTCGAGCGACTCCGCCATTATTCACATCGCCCCGGGGCAAGTCCGATCCATCGTACTTGACAAGACGGCCTTCATTCAAGAACTTCAAGACCTTCTTTGTGATGAAAGCTCTTGTTTCAGGACAATCCTTGAGTGAGTGCCCTTCTTCTCCACACATAAAGCACCTAATCGCAGAGCCGGAAAACTTAACAGGTCGCTTCGCCACTCTATCCGCCTCAATGGCTATCGTTAAACGGCCGATCTTTTCAGCAAGATCATCAATATTTGACTTGTTTGCGTCTCCCGAGTCCTGAGATTTATTCTCAGTTGGTACTTTCGTTGTAGGCTCGTCCTTTTTGTCTTTTGAATCAAGTTTGACCCAATGTCTTTTAAACTTAGGTCGGGTATTCTCCTTCTCGATACTCGAGTCCGAATTAGATGATGTACCATCAGAATCTGAGGTGGTCGATGAGCCTGTGTCCTCAGACACATCAGGGCTGTCGTCTTCTTCGGCAACTTGGTAAAGATCCTGTTTGAGACGAGTCTTAACAGTGCTTATTACCTCGTTCATAGGCGGAGGGTTCATCAAATCCGACCACTTCAAGTTCATGAGAATATTCGCGATATTTTTACGGAAGGTACGAGGCTTCAACCCTCTCCAAAAATAGTCGTGCTTATCAGTCTCTGATAGAGACCATCGTTCCTCAAGTGCCTTCACGATAACCATAAACTCCAGGCTGGTCAGACACTTCCATTGATCTCAAAAGGCATGTCATTTTGATGTTTGTATAGGACCTAATAGGCCTGTGTTCTCTTTGATATCAAATATTGATCAAAAGGGGCCTTTATATTGAACAAGTGCAGTTTTGACATAGTTTTGACATAGTTTTGACATAGTTTTGACATCAATTTGAGATCAAAGTACAGACTTGAACTTTTACTAGGCTTTATTTGAGATCAAAGTATGGACTTGAGAATTCTGTTAGGCTTTATGCAAGTTTGGCCATCTGTCATTCATCCAATCAATCAAAAACAATAAACCAACTAAAGAATTTATACATAGGAAAATGAATCATAATCCTAGGCTTCTTCTACACTAGCTTGATCCATAGCAACTATCAAACTGGCCTCCTGTGGCTCAAAGGACTCTTCCAACTCTCCACCCTCTGTATCATCAGAACTTGCATCAGAATCATAGTCTGCAGATGATCTCTCATTCCTTCGAGTAGTCAGGGGAGGCTGGAGATCTGATATGGCAGTAGCATCAAACTCCATTTCATGTTGAACCTGAGTCCAAACAGCATGGTGTTCTTGCAGTGGCAAAGGCCTGCAAATATTATCCCAAGAAGGAGCACCAGATGAGATAGGAACCTGGACCATGTCCTTTTTCCAAGCTGTCATCCACTCGTACAGCTGGTTTGCCTGGTGAAGTGCAAAATATGATACATCTTCATCTTCAGACCCCATGAATACCTCCATCACATGAGAATACTCCTCACAGAACCAAGTCTGAAGATTTGCATGCTCAGCCTTGCATCTCTCAAGCTCCTGGCGACAGTTGGCTATCTCTTGTGAGAGCCGGATACCCTCTTTGACTGAAGGGTCACCCAGCCATGGGGGCACAATCCCATCAGGAAAATCTGCGATATCACCTCTCAAATCCTCCCAAATATCCTGATCCACATCAAGTTGGTAGAGTCCCTCCATTGTGAGCATAGGAGGAACATATGCCCCCCTCTGAATACCTCCTTTCCCCCGAAGTGCCACCAGTTCCTTCAACTTTGCATTGTATTTCTTCACCGTGGCTTCAATTCCTCCAGACCGACTTTTGACTGCTTTCTCAACATGGGCCTTGGTCTTTTGGTCCAATATGCAACTTGAATTTGCATGGTCCAAAGTTGCAAGCTCAAACTTCCTGGCTCTCAGCTTCCTGAGGAGCTGCTCCCAAAGCACATCGAAGGTTGAGCTGGACATTAACCCATTTATCCCTCTTGAGCTGGCTTAATTCAGCAGCAGATGTCCGGTCAGATAACCGTAGCTCATCAGTCTTCTTCTTGATGGTACCCTCCAAGCGCTGGATAGCCTCCCTCAACAGCTGGACCTTCTCTTGCCACTCTGCCTGTACCAAGTTGCTTGCTGTTGACTCCCCTTCAACCAAATTTATCCCCTCTGCAATAGCATCCTTCAGATTCTCTTTCTGAGATTCAAGGGTTGCAGTCAGAGATATGATCCTTTCAATTGCCTGTGCACCTTTGGTCTGAGATTGGCGTGAAACTGGTTGGCTATGGTACTCTCGTTGAGCCTTAAACTGGTCCAGTAAATAACTGATAGAGCAATTCCCCAGCTTCATTTCAGCCTCCTCCATACGTCTTTGTGCCTGATCAAGTC
>MU129317.1:14889-27602 GCA_014904985.1 Hydnum rufescens UP504
TCACATGGGTGACAGCCTTTACTCGTGTCATCCGGGTGGGTGCTCAGCATCACTATCAGAATTGTTCTTTAGAGGCCTGGGTAGCCTCCATGGGTGTGCTCACAGCAGTGCTTAAATGGGGTCGGTCACAGGTCACAAGCACCCCACAACTGGCCAAAATACGGTGCCTGGGGATTATGTAAAGTCACGTGCCGACCTAAGGTCGTAACACTACAGTACTACATTTGGATCCAAAGTTGGCTCTGCACGAGTCCGTGGAAGCCAATTTGGCTCTGCGGAACCAAAAGCACCAGTTCCCACGGGGTGACCATGTTTGATCCGAGGGACTTTGCACTACAAACAAAGGCGGAAGTAGAAATAAAGACCTCGGTCAATTATTTCAGTCGTCTCGGCTTCCTCCTATTACGCCCAAAACGGCGACATCCTTTACATAATCAATCCTCATTCGTCAGACCAGCCCCATCTAGCCCCACCTTGTGGAGACCCAAGGAGGAAGCGAGAGACCGACTGATACAATCAGTCTAGTTGATTCGATGGGGAGCCCAACCCTCTACGACATCTTCGATCCAAATTGTTATAATAATGTCTTCGTGTTCGTCTACTCTAATGAGCCGATATTGGTTGCAGGTTGTTTTATTCTATGCTCGCCTATGCTCACCTACTGATGATTTGCTTCGTCTCGCGTAGCATGCTACGTCCCATCGTCTCCCGAGAAAAGATCCTTCAAAGTGAAATGTTTTTACAACTGGTTGAACTATATTTGCTTCAACCCTACCGGCAAGAAATGGTCTCTATATCCTTGCGGCATGAAACCGGGCTCTCTTCCTTTTGCTGTTGATATAATTTCTCCTGCCCGCGAATGCCTCGATAGGGACTCTTCAGATCACCTTTTACCTGGCGCCTACATCATTCTTAAAGACGGTTGGAGCCACCTGCCTTAATTCACTCTGTTTCTAAATCACGTTGGGATTTTTCAGGGAGCAATCGCTCTCCTATACTCGCGCCTCGCAACTTAGACTCCAAGGAATTGAATCTATTCCCGGTTGGTGTCTTTCTCCCTAGTCAGCTGTGCCTCACACATGTTTCCCAGAGAGCGGCCGAGATCAATACAGCTCCCTCATCCGTCCCTGCTAATGCCTTCTGCAATATCACTGGGGCACCTCTCAATGATGAAAATAGAAGTGTTGTGCAGATCATTCGAGACAGAAATACAGAAACCAGATGGGTAATTGTGAGCATCTATTTACACGAAAATCATCCCCAATCTGTGTAGGATTTACCTCTGACTACATAGTTTAGCTTCTCAGACAATTTGACGCTCTCCCTACGGACTTTGATACGCCTCGAAATTTCTTGACGATGACTTCTTCCCTTCAACCTCACTTCGACAACTATGCGTTTGGTGTTGACGTTGACGTGTGTAATAAACTGTTCCCGTGAAGAAGATATTCATTGAAGAGATCCCACAGGATAACTACAGAATCATCCAGTTCGCGCAGCCCTCACCAGACTTTGACGTCTCCAACGTTGGCACGTTAAAACTTGCGGAAGGCCAAGAGATGCCCTACGATGAATGCCTCAGGCTTCATTTTCACTTTTGTCTCCGCATGTATGTTTCCTCCCCGCCTCCTGGAGTCCAGGCATATACTATGAGAGACGTGCAGGATCTGGAAGAAGAAATAGGGATGAACGAAAGAGATGAGAGCCTCCCAGAACTAGCCGATCCGGTCTGGAGTTCCCCTCTCGGACAAGAAATCCTTCGAGCAGCTATGGCTCAGCGGTGTGCATACTTCTTATGTTCGTGGTGAAGTACATGTCCCAGTCTAACCATCGCATTCAAGTATCCCATTAGCGCTAGTGTGACGGGTACTTTACAGACCCATGATGAATGGCATTGTACTCGTTTTTATATAGCCTTTCCTCGATAAGAATTTGAGACGACGAATGACGAGTATTGGAGTAATTGGAGTATTGATCCAGAGAGTAGACATTCGGCCGTCATAATCGATATTTATCAAGGCAAGAAAGACATATACTACAACATGGCCTTGAGATCCGAATTGATGGCCTCGGCATTAAACTCAAACAGGGGAGGAAACGTTAGTGATGGTCAGGAAAGGGGCCTTTCCATTCATACTCTAGACCCAAACCTCCCAAAGAAACAACAATAACGCAGATCAGAATCACACTCAAAAAGCACCCACCTCAGAACATAAGTGAAGGAAGGGGGGAGACCACTCACTAGTAGGCCAATGTGTCCATCCGATCTGGCCTAAAGAACCTCTAGCAGGCTGTACGTTCCATGAGACTCTTCGGCTTCTCCTCTCTACTAAGGAATCAGTCATCCAAGGGGATTTGACACGCGACAATCCATGGACAACTGAAGGTCTTGAATTAGAGGCGATTTTTTCCATGTCCTTCTGGGGGCGTTCCCCGATCTCTGCCGAAACCGCAACAGCCCATATTTCTTTGAATCGGGGCTCGTTTAGGGGACCTTGTGTGCAAGATGCAGGGCGTCCCTTAATCACAGAGTCATAGAAATCAAGGGTCACAGATGAGGTATGAGTCGAATAATGCTCTTGTCCAAGGAAAAACAAAGAATAATTTAAACCAGTGGCAAGCAAGACCTGATATCGAAAACGACACTCACGAAGAAGAGCGCCGTGCATTGGGCCGGCACGTCGAGAGATTCGACATCTTTGAGTGCACGGAGGGGCCGAAGGGCGACCAGGTGGCGGGCGAATGTCCCCTAGCGACCCCATAGTCAGTACTCAAGGATACGTGGTCCCAAGGATAGAAACCAAGACGCACAGCCCCATCTTTCTGTCATACGGCCGAAATCGCGATCGAATCGCACTTATAACCCGGTTGAATAAGCAATGTATGCCGAGAAGACATCCACCTGACTCGCATCGATTCCTTTCCGTAATTGAACAGTATGTATGACCTAGAGCATCCAGAGAATGACGGAAGTGTTGGCGTGACGCTTACGGGGCTGGGCCAAGCAAACAGTCCCGAATGAGGCCGGCAGTAAAATTAATCGCGCTGGGTTTGAGATCGCGCATGATCAACTTGGCTAACTGGGCGTCTTGTTCCATGATTGGAACAAGGTTGCTTTTCAACAGGAGGGCCGTAACAGGATCATTGAATTTTCTCTGTAAAATATCATTACCACCAAGATCGCCTTTACAACGGCTAAGACTTACTTCATCCACGGCGTACAATCCCCTCTTTACTTACTTGGGCCGATGTTTCACAAAGGCGATCCAGGAGAGCGGCATACACCTCATGTCCTAGTTGCGTGGGAGCTTTGTAAAGAAGCTGAACCACATTTTGCAAAAAGGCTAATATGGTATCTTCACGGTCAGCGGCTTGACTGGCGGTAACGAATATCTGGCGAATGAGCAGGCTAATGTCGTGGTTGGCTGGGAGTGAGAATGCCGCTTGGGTTGGAGGCATCTGATCGAGGAGTCGCTCCAGCTCAATGATGATTTGCTGTGTAGAGTGTGAGACATAAGAATCTCTTTGCAAATAGGAGCACATAGTACGCACCGCAAATCGCTCCAGCGATTGGTTGTGCCCTAGTAAACCATGCGCAGGATGAATCTCTGGCATGGTAGATCCATTGATGTAGGGCAAAGCATGTTGCTCATTATGAGGGAATGGTGCAGGTCCGTGAACGCTAGTGCCAACGAAGCAGCACGAGTCGACATCTAGCGGGTACTGTGAGCAGACATGTAATCCATCACGTTGAGTTCATGGACACACCGAAATCCCCATATACACGGAATTGTTCGTGAGAAAGTGCACTCGGATGCGGACGAAGGGGTTCTGGGAGGCCGGCAGCAAAAGCAGGAAGTGCAACTGCACTGTCCCAGTAGGGTTGTCCAGTGTGCTGCTGCTTGAAAAAGTCAACCAACATGCAGACGCTAAACAGGCACACTACTGACTTCACGGTGCATGCGGTGGTCGTTAGTCTGCCATGATCAGCATGACGACGTATTCCGAAACAACTTGCTGTATACGATAACCGAAGCATCAAAAGTTGTCCCATTAGATATAATGAACACCAGAAGAATTCACCTCGGTATATCCTTGTTCAGTCAAAAGGTGACGGACGTGAGTGACCATATTGCTCCGAAGCAGCTCTTGCATGGAAATCGAGGTCGCCAGATTTCCAGCAAGGTACTGCACCATAAGATGCGCTGCTTTGCGCATCTTTTCTTCATCCTGCTCTAATGCGAAATCTTTGGCTACAAGCTCTCGCGTCGAGATCCCTGCAATAGTGGCCGAACACTCAACGACCGGAAGTATGATCTGAAAGGTATCAAAATCAGGATATTTCATTGACGCTGTAAATGGGTGGGTAAACCAAACTAACCTCACAAACAGCTCGCTCGACGGTCATTTGAATTACACGCTTGACTCCAGGACTGAGAATCAACGAAGCGAGTTGCGCATTGATCGTGGAACGTTCCGTCGCGATGACGAACGTAAGGGCCCATGTCAAAACTGTTGTCCCGCTGTGACAGTTTTCATCCAGACCCGAATGGCACCCAATAACGCCTCACAGAGCAGGTGCACAGGGCGCAAGTGACAGCTTCTTATCTTCCTCGTCATACAATTGGGCAAGAATCGTGCCTTCCCTCATGCGATCATGGTCGATCCAAATGTCCTTTAGCACAACGGGGTCACCCATCTCCTTGCCATGTTCGTCAACTCCGATGGCTTCATAGACGCGAGTCCCTCGACCTCGGAGTGGCTCTGCACCAAACGACGATAAGATCTTTCTGGTTCGGAACCTCCTGTCTTTCTTGTTGTCGTTGGAATGAACAGTAATGATGAACTGGGACGGATCTCCTGGGGCACGCATCATAGTAGAGTCAAAGCCCAGTGAAGCCCTATCAGCGAACGCAAATGCAGCAAACAACTCGACGAGTGCTTTCGGTTCCTACATACAGTTCAGTGCACCGAAAATAATTGAATATATAAACATACGCACGGCAATGAAATCAAATGGCTCGCTGACGACGACCGACGACCGACAACAGAACCATACCCTCGTCGTGGCATTTTCGATCGTGATCCCATATGTCGCTCTGCGGCACGGATCGTCTCTCATGATATGTTGCATACTCCATAGACACTTCCGCACGTCCTAGGGGGAAACGTAAGTATCCCATAGCATCCCATAGTTTGCGAAGAATACTTGCGTCGTCCAATTCATCTGATCCATCCTTCCGCTTGTATTCGCATCAGAGGGCGATGTCCGCCCATGATGGAATTTCTCCGTTCACGTCGAATCTGTCCTTGGCTACCAAATAACCGTCAGGCCTAGTGGCATTATATCTGTCAGCCGACGTCGGTGTCATTGATGGATTCTGCTCGAGTTCAAGTGTGCAGTGGTCCGCAGTTAGCTTCGAGTCTGAGTTTTCAATTACCGCGGCGACGATGTTCTTGAAGATCTCTGTCATAGGTTTGAACGCTGCGTCTTCTCCACCAGATTGGGCTTTAGGCTCTATGTTGAAGGCTTTCCATTGACCTGAAGGAGAAAGGACGCCACCGGCCATCGACTTGAGTGTATTCATGGTGGCATCAAGATCGAAATCGGGTCGGCGCGGGCTAAGAAATCCATGAAGGCCTGAAAGGTTACTCGGGGCACGGCAGAACCCAAGTCGTCGAGGACGGCCAATCTGGCTTCCTCGAGGTCATTATTTTGGTAGGAACGACTGGAGTGGACTTTCTTTGCGTGAATTGGAGACTCGTGGACAACTGGAGCCTGCTGTCTTGCAGGAGATTGTGAATTTCGCGACATGAACAATTACGCGCGCTTTCGGAAAGTTCCTTGACCGCGCCTGTACATGCTGTGTCTTCTCATCGCTTGTCACGAAATCTCAATACGAACCGGAAATGACTAAGGCTTTCCTACACGGTCACACCGAAACTATAAGAACTGTGCAGCCGGAGAGTGTGCAGTTCACCAAGGTGCGGTGTTTTTATCTCTCCAATTCTGAGGCACAACGACGCTGAAGATCTTTGTAGACGTTCTTCTCCGAGGCCAGTCCCACCTATAAGATCAAGGGGCTGCGCACGGTTTGCGATGCCCATGTGAAGCCCACACGCGAATGCGGCAAAGGCCTAGCACAAGACCGGTGTGTGTGCACTCGCATGACAAAATTTGGCGCATTCTCAACATCTCATAGGCATCTCTACGCACTCTACTGTCTTCGCCAGCGCGAGATCATGAGCGTGCCATGAGACGGCAGTGCAAACCAGTCGAACAACGGAACAGGTCTTCCGACCCTCTTCACGGACCCAGGTTGGCATCTGCTCAACACTAGCATCTTATCTACTTCCAATTGTGGGAATCCTGCTCTTCGCCTGTTTGGATTCGGGCCCATCGCATCGGATGGATTTGGGATTGGATACATCATCAAAGAGGATGCGATATCCATGTGGGTTCTTTGTGTAGTGAACACTTCCAGACAGAAACCAATGAATGTACATTCACGCACAGCTGCGCCTCTTCAAAGCATCTCAAACCCGACGTTTCTTGGACACAATAGCACAGTATCTTCAAGATGTACAACGTCTCGTGATGCATATCTATCGGCAGGCTAATGAACGTACGAGCGCATTTGTGGGTAGATCCCGCTATACTGGATCGTCCAATACAGGTGACTAACTATGTTGATCCTCTGTCCTTAGGTATCGTCATGGGGCCGACATTTCGCTGGCGATTCGTTAGTCTGATCCTAGGGTGGTTTTCTGTCCGCACCGTTTGTTATTCGGTGTTCTTAGATGCGTCACCTTGCCCACATCTGACTGCGAGCACAAACTCCTGAAATTTGCATGTCAGTGTCTTGTCTCGTTCCTATTCACTTACGCGACCTTGAATCGTCGCAGTGAGTGGCGGTTTGGATCGTCTTTTACAACAATTTCCGCGCACTCTGGCAATTGGACGCGCCTCAAGATCTCAAATTAAACACCAACCGGACCAGGCTAGGATCCTTTTCCCTTCCGCCAGGGCGAGTCCTCACTATCGCCATGGATTCCAACTCGACTTCGTGATGCAATTGTGGCTCTCTAGATGAGTGACCCATTGCTTGTCAAGGGCTCGAACCCATCTTTGGCCCTGATCAACTCCTCTATGACGCCACTGTGTGGACAACTGTCTGGCGGATTCTCAGCCCCAACAATCTCGTCGATTTCAAGGACCGATGTAATAGTGCGAGGCTCTGTGAGGAGGTAAAGCAAATTGATTCTTTACCTTGATAATTTAAAGTGTACGAGAAGCTTGATTGCTTAATATATCATATATCATGAGTCCTCATCCGAACTGATATGCCTAGGCCATACTTTGTGCCATGGGAATGAATAGATTGTGCGAGTGCTAGAGATTACGAACATGAAGGACATGGAAGCATAGAAAGTACTGCTGTTAGATGGATCCTGTCATGCAGAGTGATCGGGGGGGGGGGGTCGTGCATCCCGGGAATACAGACCCCAGAAGTGGGTATATCGATTTGAAAGGGGGGACTCTGGCGTTATCATTGGTAGAATGGCGGGGTTGTTAGTGACAGTAGCTTGAGAAAAGCAGTCAAGTCATACCTCACGTACATGCACCATCGGGTGCGAGTAGCCGGAGTTGTTCTTGCAGTTTCGCAATCTGTGCTTCTGCCGCATGCCGACCTTCAGCTTCGCGAACCACGTCTGCTTCAGCTGCACGACGTCGTTCTTCCTCGAGCCGTCGCTGTTCCGCCTCGCGAGCAGCCAGTTCTTCCGCTGCATGACGTCGTTCCTCCTCGAGCCGTCGCTGTTCCGCCTCGCGAGCAGCTAGTTCTTCCGCTGCATGACGTCGTTCCTCCTCGAGCCGTCGCTGTTCCGCCTCGCGAGCAGCCAGTTCTTCCGCTTCCCGCTGGGCCTCCTCCGCTGCCTGCTGGGCCTCCTCCGCTGCCTGCTGGGCCTCCTCCGCTGCCTGAGCACGCAGCTCGGCCGTGTGTAGGTTGAGATTTCTTTCCTGTGAATATTTACTTGAATATTAGAGATAAAGTGATCCATCCGAAAAGAAGAAATACAGACTCTTATCGTATTAAACTTCCAATATGTCAAGAGAATCTTGGGCTGGTCTGCCACAAGATCCCTTTCGCGCATATCGACAAGGGGTCCTTCGGGAATCTCCCCATCATCTTCCCCTCCCCACTGCGTTCGGATGAAAAGCCGGATCGACCGAGCGAGCCACCAGCAGTTCCCAGTCCACAAGTGATATTCTCGTCGCTGCATCGATACCGCATACGCGGCAAGGATGACATCGACAAGGTTTGGACGAGTATCCACCGCTCGAAAATGTGTCGTGCCGAGGCTTCGTAGCGAGGAGTTCTTTCCGGAAGATCCTGGTTTTGAAGCAATGAAGTACTTTTTTATCGCGTCACCATCGAGTGGTTGGCACCAATCTGCCGCCCTGCCTTCGCGCTCCGCACCCTGCTGATCCTTCGCTGCCTGTGGAGAGCCCCCGAAAGACTTGGGGACAAGACTAGTAGAAGATCCCTTGGATGCGTGCCAAGGGTCATTCTCAAACGACATGCGATCAATACGCAAATAGACGACCGAGCGAGGGTCTCGCTCAAAGACCAACGTTAAACCTTCGTGCTTGAATTTGTCGAAACGTTCCCAGTGGAAGATCGTAGCAAGCTTGAAGGCAGTGTAGGGAGGACTCTCGTCGTGCGTTAGATTGACTAGTTGCGTGTACCAGACCCCTAGGGGCCTCTTGGCTAGATTGCCTGGCGCTAAGAAGGGGGAATGGAGTCGCGAGGTGGCGATGGGTCAGACATCTTGAGGAATGAAAGAAGCTTGGAGAAGAACGGCATATTTTTATTCACTTGCCTGCTCGTGCATAGCAACGAGTCACAAGTCAGAAGAATCGCTGGCCACGACGCAAACGCATGGTCGCTTCGAAAGTTCGTATGGCTGTGTCATTCGGAAGCCGCCGAAAGACCACTCGCGCTCTCTAACGTCAACCATTAGCACTACTCGGTACCCCACTCTATATGTCAGCATGATCTCTCGGCGCCAGGAACATACAATAGTGCTTCATGCATCGCGGGTAGTGATCCCAACCCAGTCGATCTGCGGTTTGCCTCGCACGCACTCGAATCCTTTGCCTATAGGACGCTATACGGCTGACAATTTTGTGGCCTTTATATTTACAACCGTGTAGGTATCATAAACTTTGGACTAGTCGACTCGCTAGTCGACTTGGTGGCCCACGGTAATTTTGTTCCTGATGAGTATTACAATCCTTACTGACGAGGCTTGGGTTTCATCCAGTAATCCGATATCCTTCAGCCGCAGTGACACCCCCGGCTCGCTTTCTTCATTCCCATAATCCGCCGAACCCTTCTCGCTCTCATAATCACACCGACGGCCCAGGGGCAGCGCCAAGGGACACTTGGCAAGAACATTGCGCCGGGTTCCGCTCAAGGTTTGCCCATCGCACACCCCTCGCTCCAATCTTCCTAGACGACTAGAGTCAACGCGGCAAAACCAGGACTCGTTCTTCAACAGTCGCGAAGTCATCATCGAGTCCTTCACCAGACAATGGGAGAAGGAAATGAACTAAAACTGGGGAACACCAGTAGCATGTCCTAAGCTAAGCACGCGGTTAGGATATCATGTCCTCCCTATTTGGTATCGGTCTGGATGCTTGTCGATCTACCTGGTGTGACCATAGTGCGGATTCGTCACTATTCGTTCCTCATGGATCTAACGTGTTTTGTTAGATCCCAGTGCGCGAGTGTGCGATCAACCCCATGATATCCAACGTCAGATCCAGGACATCCCTATGTGCCATATCTTGCGCCAAATCCCATAATATTGGGGTTATTGCGGCGAATGCACAGCTGGCGGATTCGGATGGGTTGAAAATGGCGATCGAACCAGAAGGTGAGTACGTCATGTTCACCGCCGACATGTCTTTCCGCTCCTAACCGTTACCTCCTGTAATGTTAAACTTGGCCCCGGCCCCAACTGTCGACGTGATCAGTTGGCGAGCAACAGCACCCACGCACGGCTTCGCATGACGGTTAGTGATCCCAAGTCAGTCACAGCTCGAATCTTTCGCCCATGGACACCATCACAGTCATCCAATTCGCCGAATGGTACTAGGCTCCACGCTTCGCCTTTGTATTACAGCCAAGTAGGTGTTGCGAAATCTAAACTTGTGCACTTGATCGTCGTGGTTCACTTTCTAATGAGCATTGCAGACCCAGCCGATCAAGCTTGGGGATTTTATACGACGTTCCGATATTCCTCACCCATCGCGACTCTAGCGACTGATTCTCTTCGCCTCTCTCATCCTCGGCCGGGCCTTTTCACTCATGAACAATGGCAGCATCGCCTTGACCTTCGGATAATGATCGATTAGATCTTGTCGAAGAAGATCAAGGTCGACGTGATGTGCGCGTCTTGACTCTGAATTATTTGTGCACTTCTGAACCACTGGGGGGATCAAGGGACAGATGTACTTGTAGTTGGTTGCGGTTGTCGGCATGTGAAGTATAACATGTATGTACATGCACCATGGTGCTTATACTAGACTATCACTCATAACTACCCCTTGTAACGACTACCTTCTCTTTCGAGCTGCGACTCCTATGTCACTAGCCGTTTCTGGCCTTGGCCGTTTCAACATCCCCAGGAATTCTTGCCACCTTGTCGGTCTGTTTCTCGTTTGCTGTGACTTTTGAGATCACTCGGGGGTGAGGGGCTATTTCCACCCAAAGTTCTCTCTGTTGCTTCATGAGATAGGCTTTGACTTTGATGCAGTGCGCTGCCATCCGCGGTTGTGAGTTCGATGTCGTCGTAGGGAATATGATAGTCCGATGGTGTGGCAACGTCTGTGAATGGGAAATGAGCGCGGGATAGGGCACACCCAAGAACGAAGGGCCACTCGCTCTCTCGCGAGCCGGGGGAACGAAGGATGGATAGATCATGTAGGTTTCACCAATATATAGCACACCAGCCACTGGAGGTCAAGGTCAAACGACTCGCATTACAACGCTAGAATACTGGCTTACTTATGGCTAAGAGCCCTGCAGATACGCTTGCGGTGAACTGCACGGCATTAGCGCATAGCCAGTCTAATTTGGCACTGGCTGAGTGAAATGATCCTAAAGACACCAAAACACAAGAATAACCCTGGCCTGGGTAGGCTTGAGGCGATACGCACCGTTGGAAATCCGCACGTGGGTGAGCCACCAAAGAGACCCAAGATCCTTCAAAATTCCCGTTGCCGTTGCCGATGCGACCAGGAGAATATTTCCTGAAGTAACGTATCCCCAAGCACCGGTGAAGACCATAAGCTATCAACGGTCAGCACGACGCAAGTCCTTGATGCGCAATTCTAGTACATCAAATCAGTACGGACCACTCGGCCACAGCAGAAGGGCAGGCATGTATTTGATAGACTAGAGTGTGATTGTAGAGTCACCAGAAATCGTCCCGGGCGCAATCTGAGAATCGAATGTGACCAGAGGCTGACGCTGTATTGTGACGGAATCTTCAATGGAAGAACAGTCAAGTTATCCATAAAACATACCGATTCTGATACCTGGAACATTGAGCCCATTCCTTGTGCGACGTTCTCTCTCCTCGGAATCCGCGATGCATGAACATTGGACACGCAGGCTTCCTGCTTGGATGCTACGATACCACGCCATTTTACAAGCTTCAGCCCGAATGCGCCATCCGTAGGCGAGATGTGAAAACGACTTCGATGCGAGGATTCTCGTGTAAAGATGATACGTTCGCTGTTTGCTGAATCTGCTTCAGATCTTCCCATGCGATCGTACTTCCAATTGTTTAGATGGGTAGTCCAAGATTTCTACTCTGGTAGGGGATCTGTACATGACACGAGACATATTGAAAAGGGGTAGGAAGAAACTGTCGGGCTCGTGTGATGTGGAGGGTCAGTTAAGAAGACCATCCAAGTATAGTACAGAGCAGAGACCTTGACACAATTTTGCGATGTAGTTCAGTATAGGTCAGTTCTGGTGTTGTAATTCCCTTCAAGTCTGGACCATATTGAACATCTGGTTCAGACTGTCTTTATATGAATCTGAGATATACAATGTATTTTGAAAGCTCGGAGACACTCTGTGGGTATAATGCAGTCCAATGCCGAGATCGAACCTAAGTGTGTGTGGCTGTGATCGTGATAAACTAGTCCGCCTCTAACCCATGGGCACTTTTCGATGACGCTCTAACTCATGTGTGGTTGCCTGTCTGGAAACGAAATGTCTGATAGATGTTGGATCGATACCGTTCTTCGACACTGCCGCATATGGTTAAATCAGTAGTTCTCAAACTCGTCCACCACCGCTAGTGGGTCGTGTCGAGGAGGAGGACAAACCATTGGCGGGACTATTAACTAATTGTGGTGGAGTGGGCTACACGAAAAAGATTTGGCATGGCGGTTCCACATTCGTGACCTATTTGGGTCTACACGTAGAATTACCCTTGGGCGCCTTCTCCCCACAGTCCATGGGACAGAGCCTTCAACTAGGCAGTAAATTGTCTAGTGGAAGCAAGTTATGATCCTGTTTCAGGCGAAGCATAGATATCGGTTACCTGGTCGTGTTGCATTTTGAAGCGAGCGGCTTGGTCAGGGTCTAAGTTTGCCTGCCGAATCAGGGCCACCTGGGATCATCCTTGAG
>MU129318.1:0-29411 GCA_014904985.1 Hydnum rufescens UP504
TGTTCATGGGAGCGAAGGGACTGAATTGAATACCATTGAAGGATTGGGTTCCGCCGCCAGCATGCACTTGCAAGGCACCTGGCCCAAAAAGATCGAGTCCACCACCATGGCCAGTTGATCATGTGAAAGATGTGCCAATACTGCTTCAGCAGTAACAAGGGATTGAAGGCAGATCCTGAGGGGCACTGATGTTGCCATTAATGTCCAGAGGAATCGACATGTGACTCAAGGCAGGGGCATCAGTGTGAGTCACAAGGGGCAACTCAACAGGTGCAGGACTGGCTTCGATGCCGCCAGTTGTGAGGAGAGACTCAGGAACATTAACATTAGAAGCAGCTGTGGCATTGGGTTCTGTGTCGTCAGTGATGACGGGAGAGTCAACGGACACAGCACTATGGGCTGGTATGGTAGTGGTGGCTGCCCGTGCTGCCCTACCATGCTTCTTGCCCCTACCCTCAGGCTTGCCAGGAATTGGGCATTTACCCCTCCTTGCGACAGCAACTGCAGGGTCTTGCATATCCTTGGCATCCTCCAGGTATCGCTGCGACGAACTGACCCGCATCAGGATCCCCCCATTACAATCAGTCATAATCGCAACAGCGGCCTGGGCCTCAAGAGACATCTTTGCATCACCTGTTTCACAAAGTGGTGTTGGATTATGTTTGAAGCACTAGAGAACTGTCATACACACCTGTGCTCCACCGATGAACACCAATGACAATATTTGAAGGAGCCTTGTGGAATTTGGAACAGAGCAGATGCCAGCTGATGACTGAATTCGAGGCATTGCGATGCAGATTTGCGAAACCTGGCATGACTCCCCAATTTATAATTTCAAGCTGGTGCCCATAGAGAAGGTTGGGAAGACTTTGCCAAGGAAACCATTCCTCAAGGACTCATGAACGGCTCTATGCAAACTATAATATTAGAACTTGTACTGTAGAGCTTGAATATAAAAACGTACTAAATAATGCTCTTAAGTGCTTGCCGCTTGCTGCCTTGGCCTTTGAGATATCAGCAAGCTTGGCATGCCATTTGCTTGCCTGGGCAACTTCAGGATTTAGCTCCACTTGTTGAAGCCTAATGGCATCACTATTGACAAAGATATAAAACTGCCAGATGATATTACCGAGAGGGTTGTTGATGCTGGTCCAAAACCATCGTGCTGCATCGGATCCATAGAAAATGCCATTTTGTGCCACAGATTTATCATCATGCGCTCGCCCGCTTACCATGAGGATGATGGTGTGTGCACCAGCCATTGTCAAGGTTTTTGCCTGAATAGAAGATCAGTACAAGTAACACTCATTCTATCAATCTACTCACTTGCGCAACCATTCCATCCTGTTCTGCATCCATCAAATGACTTAACCCTGCTCCTTCCAATGCTCGCTTGAGGTCATCAATCTCAACCATGACCATCTTGGCTCGCAGGCGGCACAACTGCTCATCCAGGTCGCCAATTGTTTCGTGCTTGGTCTTGAATGCATACCAGGCAGGTGTGACGACCTCCTTCATGTAATTGCCCTGTTTGCCTTGTAAATGCATATTAGGACAGTGAAATGAGTTCATAAACCAATAAGAACTTATGATGCCCAACTTCACCCTGAGGAGGATTTGGAGCCTCTTTCATGTACGACCACGACCAGCCATTGAAAGCATTCTTTTCACATTGACCCTTCTCCTTGTCTACCTCAGCATGATTAACGAGCCTGAGCTCAGCGGCCTTAAGAAGTTTCAGCCGGGGATACTGGCTCTTGTCTGCTAGCACGCCGAGATCCTCAAGAAACTGGTCCCTGAGCCACTGAGCCTTCAGTATGACAGCTTCAGGGACTGGTCCATCCAGGAAGGGAAGGGAAGACCAAATGGAAGGATTGTTGGGCCAGAAATCAGGATCACGATAACAGTCATCATTGTGGGTGCCACATTGACAACATGAGTGGTAGTGTTCAAGACGGGCCCACATTTTTTCGAATTAGCACTGGACGGCAGCCCTTCAACATCATGAATGGAGGCCCTGGACAAGGGCAACCAATTTCGCCTCAATCCGCCACTCAAGCCCAATGTGTTGGAGCCCAATGTGTCGGGAATGCTGAGGATCATTTCCTCACTATCTTCATTGGATAGAGTGAGAGAGTAAGACGATGGGTAAGGTGTGGAATTATCGCGGGCTGCAGCAGATTTCAGTGGTGACAGAGTGCCGAATTGGGGACTTTGAGCCGATATATCAGGGACTGGAGATTCATCACTATCGAGAGAACAAGAGTTGATGCGATTCCTTTTGGTTTGAGGTGGTGCATCATCCAGTGAATGTGTCTTTCAATTGCAAGAACATCAGCACAAATCTGAAGAGAATAACTGGATGATCACTCACATCTGCACTGGAATAACCTGGTTTACTCTTCTGGGGCCGCTGGGGAGAAGAAATTGAAGGCAGAATCATGCGGAGTGGCACAGAATCAGGGGAGCCACCTCCATCTTCATCGTCACTGTCACCACCCCCCTCTTCATCGTCTCCCTCTTCACTGTCGCCGCCATCCTCATCTTCGTTCATCCTGATTGTGGCTGAAGGCACTGCAAGACTCGGTTTGGTATTCTTGTTCGGCATGGAAAGTGAGGTCAAAAGAGGACTGGTAGGGGTAGCGTGAGAAGGAAGAGGATTTGTCTCAAGTATGGAGAGATGATGAGAGGCCAGGCGGGACTTGGTCAAGCTTTTTGATTCAACACTGACAGTTGTAGTCACCACAGATGCCATGGCCTTCTCCGTTGGCTTCTGTTGGCATTTGCTAGTGCAAACGCCAGGCTTGTCAGCCATCTGGGGGCCTTCCTCACTGTCTGATGAGACGACAGCTTTCTTGCACTTCGGGCCCTTTCATCCAGGCCTCACATGAGATGAATTTGAGGCCAGAGCAGGTTTGGCAACTGGGGGTGTTTTTTTTTTGGCTGGTGCCTTTGCATGTGCCATGCAGAGTACAAGGTATGCAGTGAGCAAGAACTTGCCAACGACACCTTTTGTCACTCTGGGGCCACTTCACAGGGAAAGGAAGGTGAGCAAGAGCAGAGATGGATTCCGGAGAACTCCAGTATTACATAATGACTATCCACGTAAATAATGAGGCACATCCAAATCGAGTTCAAGTACTATGTGCCAGCAGTCATTTCAGTAGCCAAAGGTTTCATTGGCTCGACATGTAGATGACCATTCCACATTGACACAAGAACCCCCATCTTCTATTACCCACTTCGCAATGAGCTGAATGAGCTTGTCGTATGGTCCGTTAGTCGGCCACATGTATACTGAAAATTCCATCACTTGAGACCGAGGAGGAGGCTCCAGATGGCTGTGCATCACCATCTCCAAACGGTGGAGATAAGGAGGGATGTCGGATATGGCAATTGATGCCAGCTTATCGAAAAGCCATGTCTTCTCAAATGACACAATGTCCATTGGACAGATTCGTTCTTTGGCAAGTGGAGGTAGCAACGATTGATTGCCTCCTGAAAGGCATGGAGGAAATGTGAGGGTGTCAAGGAATCGATGCTTGAAAGATGATGATGGGTTGGAGTTGTGTTCTTGCCACCATGCGCATTTGAATGAATGGGAGATGAGTATTTCCTGGCATGTCGGTGGGAGACGAATTGCTGAAGTGATGAGAGGTGCACGTTTCACCATCTCCTGGAGATCTGATTGTGAGCGATGATAAGCGATTGCATGTTCAATATATCGAGGCTCGAATAACCAGATGTATGACACCATTTCCATGAAAACATCCTTGATTTGGAACTGGCTCAAGCCTCGAATTTCAGCCTGAGACGTTAAGGTGTTGTAAACCATACCCAGGTGTCGTCGAGATTTGAAGGCAAGACACATTGACCATGTTTGAAAGCCATGGTGTTTCTTCTGCTGGGTTTGTTGTACACCAAGGCAACCGTAAGGGGTGAATTCTTCGAGCCAATGTTCCCGCTCAGCACCCTTGGGCAGAGGGCCAACGACAAGGGTATACCACTCATGTACAGGGATCTGAGCCATCGGATATGGAGTGTCAGTGAAAAGGAGTGGTATCGTATTATTGCTGGCATCCATGGCTGACTCTGATGGCACAGGGGTGCCAGGGTCGCAAAGAGAGGTGCATTGAGGGTGGAGTACTGGAGGAAGAATGAGTGGATGTACATTCTGGATGACATTGGGAGCTGGGTCCAGCGTTGGTGCCAAGCTGTAAAATAGCATTGCTGTGAGTAGCACTGAATGAGTAGTATCACTTGAATTGAACGAACCATGACTCCTCACTAGGGGTTCGTGGGTACGTGCAAGCGAGACTTGGCATCGAAATAAGGGTATTTCCAGGACCAGGGTCAAGAGCGTTATGGGTGCACCAGTACAGAGACAAAAGAAGAATATGAGTGCAGCATGAGGTGAGGTCAGATTTGGTCCACCAGCTCGGCTATTTTCGGCTTAGGTAATCACAACCTCATTGGGCACCAAATGAAGACACTCAATGAGAAATGAAAACAAATGAGATGTGATCAGAGAGAGGGAAGGGAAAAGAAAATAAGCAAGAAATAGAATAAAGTGAGAGTACAAGGCCAGGGCCTGGTTTCGTACATCTCCAGCTTGGTCTCGGCCAACCCTGTATTGCATTAGAGGGACTGGGTCACAGGTATGGAACCATGGGTTCGTAAATAAGCAAACATACTTATTAGAAACTCCCAATATGAACTCCAGTAAGGCTTGGACTGTGTTTCCGGCAGTCAGAAAAAGTTGCCGATCCTTGACTGAGCTTACAGTTGAAATAGGTCAATATATGGAATTTGCCATGTAATGCTTGTGACTTCAGGGCGTTACACCAGTTCTCAATATGCATCAATCATATGTCTGGGAAATCTAAAAAATCAAGATAATGAGAGTTTATTGTAGATGGAAATTCAAGCTGATTGGTGCATACCAATCTTAAATTGAATGAGCCAGTAATGTATTTTACTATATGGGGGCTACCGTCATCATTATTGAGCGTGAATTTCTGGTATTTTCAAAATATGTTCTTATATACTAAGAGTAAAATTTACTATGTAGCACTGATATATCTTATCTAGCCCAAGAAATTGTTATGTGGATAATAATATATTCATTTATTGTATCTGCGCCTGTTGCACTCCTTTTGGGCCACAATTTCAAGGGTTTTCTCATATCCAGAGATTTAATTGGAGTAATGAAAACTATTAAGAGATTCACAGCCCTATTGACTAAGATGAAAGTCATGTATCACGCCACCATTTTGTTGCTTGAATTCTCTTCTTCTAAATTTATGATGGTACTTGTCTTAAAATTGAGGTGGTCATTATTTTGTAAGGTCATAGGATTATATGGGGGTCTGAAGCAAATAGAACAGCCATGGAAACCTTAGGAACATAGTATCAAGAGCTATTATGGTGATAATTCACATGGCGTTGAGTCCGCATGGCGGAACCAAATTCATTCACATATGCTGGAATTAAATTCGTCCATCATGTCAAATGCAACAAACACACGCCTGTGCCACTGTTTATTTCCTGGTGCATCAAATTGTGGTTGGTTACGGGCTTGCATTTGCTGATGCACCCAGCCAAGCTCCAGGTCTCAAACTCGGTTGAAAACCCTAATGAGGAATACTATACCTGCATGAATCGGGGCAGTCCATGCCCTTCTTGCAAGTATTTTGGTGAGTTCAATCTTCCACTAGTATTTCTCTTTTCTATACATATTTTTTCTCTAGTCTGGGTGCAGGGGGAACCCCTATCATCATCAGCACCTGTGGCATCTGTGCCATCGATGCCAACATCTAGGCATGAGTGCAATTTGTGTGATTTGATTGCTTCTAACTTGAACTTCTCCAGGCCAAGGACCCCCAAGAACCCCTAGGAGTCCAAGGGCTCCCACTGTGGCTGGTTTGACTGCCCAAGTTGAGCAGTTGGAGTTGGACAAGGAGAGGCTTGAGGACGAGTGTGTTGAACTTAAATACGAACTTACTGAAGCTCTCCAGGAAGTTCGGCAAAGCTCTCAGCAAGTACTCTGCTCTTAAGAGCAAGGTTGATACACTCTCACTGGAATATTAGCACACACTCATTTTTGATGTACCTAGTCTTCGGAAAATACCGATATTTTCTTTGGCTACTACGTCTCTATCTTGTTGCCAATCACACACCCCATACCTATGGTGTCCATGTTCTATTGAGGGAGAGAGATTGTCTAGGTGCTCTTGTCGTGCATATTACACAACATTACCGTCCCTTAAGATTCATCTGATGCCACGTAGTTCTGCGGGCAGATGTCGTTCCTTGGCTGGAAAGCAAAAGAATTGGTTAAGCGTGACAAGAGGAAATCTAAAGCCATTCCTGAGACTGGTTCGTCTAATCTGCCATCATCATTGAAACGACTGAAGCATAACACACATGCCCCTTCCGATCCACTCACTACCCCCAACGATCCGTACCGAATTATCCTTGAGACTGAGCTACCATTGATCCGAAGTCTAGACTGGAGAAAGCACAATGGCGTCATCTTTCTTGGGAAGGGAACAGACGGTCAATCGCTGTATCAGCAGGCTGGGTTGCCAGGTCGTCAGCGTCAACAACCGTCCTTAGCATCTATCGACACTGGTGGCAATGACCCAGTTCACCCTGCCTTCGGACGATTTCTTTGACTTCGACTATGGGCTTAATGCCCTGGACTACCATATGCCACAAGAGAATCATCCAGTCCTCACCAGTGCGACAATCAGCATCTTGTCAAAGACAAGCAATCTCGCCACTCCTGTTGCCGATACGCCGCTGCTCATAAATGGAATACGATTGTGCTTCCGAGTTTACTTCATCCATACTTGGCCTTACTGTGTGGCAACCAACTCTGGGTGTGATGTGGTCCAGACTCCGACTGAAATAGTGCCATGTACATGTGGAACACATGTCCAGCTAGAGGTTACATGTGTGCATTTTAAATGTAAGTCGTTTGCTGTCTCACTGAGATCATGTCCTTACACATTCTTGCAGATATGGACTCAATTGTGCTTTATTTGTGTCAATGTATGCCAGCACCTCAGCAACTTGTGGAACGTGGACTCTTTCCATGCACACCATTCCTCCCGAAGCTTGCCATCAATCTCGATATGCTTGAGTTCGCTGCTGGACTCTTTGTCAATTCATTGCCAAACGAAACAGCATGGGCGGCAACTCTCACAGAGTTCCTCGATACTCGGGACTACGTTTTTGCTACTGAGGTTGGTGTTCATATTTTAAGCACTTGATCTGTCATATCTAATATTCTATGGCATGAAGGACTCCTTTCAGCGACACTTTGGGAATGCACTCACACAATATCAGGTGCTCATGCAAGTTGTTGAGGCAGAGGTCACCAAATCTGTTGAGGTTGCCCAGACACTCGTTCTCACCACCAGTGCCTCAATGTTACTTCATCGCCTCAAGGCGGAACTTCCACTAGTCGATGGATCTACCTCACTATTTGAGCGCAATTATCTCAACAGCCAGAGTGATGATGGACACCTCCCACAATCCAAGTCTGGCAAGCCACGACAGCACCCCAGTGCCTATCTTTGTTCTCAGTGCCCTCTCTGTTTTGGAGGACGACCTTCAGTTCCTCAAGAAAACACGTCAGTACATTCCCAATTTGTGGTATGACATTGTGCTAATAATCTTCATTTGCAGTCTGCACGTCATAGTCTGCATAGATGCTAATTTCCAACAAAAGTGGAACCATGATAAAGACCATCAAAAAGGGCATGAGAAGGAGGAGGGGATGAGAGACCCGCCTCTATTCAGTCCATGCACTGTTTGAGTCTTGGAAGCTGATCTGAAGGATTGGGAGGTGAAAGTTGAGGGTATTTGAAACCACCAATCTACTACCAGGACTGGTTCGAAGCGTAAGGCTGGTGAGATGGTGGAGTCTGACTTGAGCATAGTGGATGCCGAGGACAGATGTGAACCCGGGATGCCTATTCCTAACTTGTGCGCTGACTCCTGTGGGGAGTCATTTATCGCAGCTGACAGCAATCGTGTCAAAGCTTCGACCATGTACTTCTCTGACACCAGCATGATGGCTATGCTGTGTCACCATGATATAGTTCTTTTCTGGGCCAATATGTGGACTGCCGGTGAAAAGCAATTCTTTGCCTTGGCATTGCTGGCTGCTCTCATGGCCAAGCTCCCATTAGATTGGACTGTTGGGTTCTTATATGACATAGCATGCCAGATGCACTGAAGTCTAATCAAGTGGGGCTTCTTGCCCCAGTTCCTCCCATGACTCCTCTTTGCCATATCGGTTTTTCATGCTTACGGCCACCAATGGGTCTGCCAATTGTGGTATCACCCACGTAAGGCCGGAATCTGGGGTCTCTCAGACAGAGAGGGCTGTGAGCAGTTTTGGAGCATGCTTTGCTGACTCATTCCAGGCATGCATGTCACTGGAGTAAGTTTCCATTGTTCGGTCTATGTTATCATATACTAACAGTTTACCAACTCTAGTATCATTGCTGCCTATTTGTCCTGGATCTCCAAATCGCCCACATTCACTGAGCGCAGTTTGCCAGTCTGGGCAAATGGCTTCGGTGGTGCATCACTAAAACAATGAAACGTCTAGCAGACGCTTCTCCCAAGCTCGAGGCTTGTGGCCACCCCCCTGACTTCCTTCATCAGCAGTTCACCCAGCAATGAACACATCAGAGTAGGCCCCTTACTCATAAGTGTTCATTAAACCTTCAGTGTAAATACCCACGATGATGCACTGCTGCTGGAATAGGCCAATAAAGAAATAGTGGTATCAAGGCAATCGAGGAGATCATTGCTTTGTGGGAGTCTGCATCGACTATCAAGGCTGCAATTGAAAAGCTTGAGAGTGAGCTGACAAAATACATTCTGACAGATTCTATTGCCACTAGCAGTACTCGCTTCGACGTATTGACAAGTATCAAAGCAAAAACCCGTGTTCTCAGTCGTCTTCACAGGGACATTGACTCTGCAATGAACCAGCTCAATCTTTATGACAAGACTTCTGTGGCCAGGTTGAACAAGATAAAAAGGGAGCCATTTTTCGCATTACAGATGAACATGCATGCTGTCAAAGCACACCTTTGTACCAAGCTTTGCGAGCGAAAGTTTGAGCTTGCTAACCTTGAGCATGCCTATCATAGCAAGCAAATGGGTGCATCTGTATTCACGATTGCATACCTCATAATCTTTATTGTGGAATTTAATTCAGATCAGAAAACCCGAGCACACATTGAAGATGCTATGCATCATCATGAACCTACAATTACTGTCCTCGCGAAGAAGTATAATGACATGCTGAAGCAAATGGTTCGATTACGGGCAACCGATGCAGTGGCCACTAATGCAGTCCTCCCTCCTGCTATCATCCTGAAGACCCTTTTTAAGTTGGATGTGGATGATGACACATGGCACAATATCAGTCTGGAAGATCTTGAGGAATTTGATGGGATCCTGCCTCCATGGCTAGGTGATGACACTGTCTGTGCTGGTATTCGTTTCGATCAGGAGGTCATGAATTGCAAGGGTGAGCTTCTATGCTGTCACCTGGAGCATGAAGCCATGTGCAATTGGTTTCAGGAAGAGTATGAGGCTATGATCTTGGCCAAAAAATACACTCCAGGTGAGTGACTGCATATCATTATTGCAATTAACTCTCAATGCTACTATCTTCTAGATACTGATCTTAAATACCACCTCCGGCTTTGTCTGCAGCGCCTAACAAAGTTGGGTATGACATGGCAGTGAAAGTTGTGAGGCTTGGCCTCGGAGAGACCATGGCCAGTCTGGGTCATGGCAATAACAAGTGTGACCCGCACACAAGTTACCATTACGAACACTATTTCTCCAATCCACGATCCCAATCTTGATATTCAATCATCAGATGATGATGGCGAGACAGAACTCAAACCTGTGGCAATCTGCGACATGCATGTCATGGAGGAGATAGATAACCGCGCTCGAGAACAGGAGTGGGAATCAGGAGAAGGTGCCGTGTAATGTGTCTGTTCTCTCGTTGCCTCAGCTTACCGCCTTACTTGCTGTATTGTCTCCTACCCCTACATTTCCAGCCTTGTCATCATCCTCCATCATCCTCATCCATCATCATCATCCACCTCATTGTCATTGTTCTCTGCATTGTTGTCATCATTCCCACATTGTTGTTGTTGTTTCCACGTTGTTGTTGTTGTTTCTGCATCGTCATTGTCACTCCCACATTGTCGTTGTCATTCCCGCATTGTTGTCGTTTCCGCATTGTTGTCGTTTCCACATTGTTGTCATTTCCGCATCATTGTCGTTTCCACATCGTTGTCGTCGTTTCCACATTGTCATCATCGTCATTCCTCACATCGTCATCATTCTCACATCATGGTCATAGTTCTCACATTGCCGTACTTTTTCCATTGCCATACTTCTTGTGTCAAATTCCCATGTCATGCACTTCTCATCTGTTGTTATAATTTCCATGTCGTAATCCACGCGACATCACAATCCCCTCACCACCCCCTTTCCTGTCAATACTTTGCCCTTCCCACATTCAGTTTAGACTAGCCTGCTTGCTGCATATGGAGTTGGAAGAATATGGAAAAAGATACTGCTGGACTTAGAAAAAAAAAGTCTATGACGGAGATAAAGGAAGCTAATGCCGGCACTTGTACAAAAAAGGAGTTGGATGATTGCCGGCAGGGATCCAACACTGAGAGCATGTTTCCATGGGGCCAGAGTCTAAAAAATTGTCTGGCAGGGCCCATGAGACTAATGGTGTATGTGGGACTTGGGGCCCATGCCAGGTGCTGAGTACATGTGGGGCCACATGCACATAGGCCTATTAGACACACTATTTTACCAAGAAAACACTATCTAATTAGGTACCGAAATAGGGCTGCCTAAGGTGCCTGTAGTATAGGAACTATGTATAAGTAGTCTGGGGTGACATCCAGAGACTCAGCTTTGGTCTCTCAGGATTTCCGCTTCTACTCTGGACTACAGGTTAGCCCCACTGTACCTATTCCCTTAATGTTAATCTCAGGATTTCTGCTTCTACTCCGGACTACAGTCCAAGTACTTTCCAGTTGACTCCTTGAGCTTAAGGACTGCTGTGCTCATTTCCGCCTAGTCCCTTCTGGGCTGCTGGACTGCCTCTCTGTCCCCTCCTATCCTCATTATCTCATTCTTGCCTGGATTCTCCTGGACTTAGCTGGACTTACACCGGACTTAGTCGGAATTATCTGTGTTTATATTTGTTTGGTGCTCTTGTCACAGCATGGCCCTGACAGCATTCCTATGAATGGCATATTACTTTGACTCACACTGGGGAGTAAAAACAACATAGAATTTGACAGGCTTGCTGTGGCAGCTCCCTGTAGTCATGCAATGTATGTACATTATGATTAAATAATCACTATACTACAGTGCCCCCCTGTATATATGATGCATGACCTCTAGTCCACTGATATCTCATCCAATATGATCTCATAGATTTCCCTCACACCCACCCATCTGAAGTATTCCATATCATATGTGCTGCAAGCTAGTAGTGACATAGGAGAGACTGGGGGGGAGGCATGGGTGGCAGAAGCCAGCAGCTCATGAAAGACACTGTTGGGGTCCAAAGGGACTGAGAAGCCTAGAGGGGAGACATAGGAGAGGTGCTTACAGAGTAGGGCCTCCAGATCTGTGGCTTGATGGTGCTGTAAGGTTGGAGACACTGGCCCTAGGGCCCAGAATTGCTGCACCTGTCCTACAAGGAAGGCTGGCAAGAGTGTGTATCATGACATTAGGTGAGAGCTAGAGCCCTGCACCCTGGGTGGGAGACTTGTCACCCCATGTAATAGGAGGACCATCTCTTCCCACTGAAAGTGGGGAATGGGATGTGAGGGGTGCCCTTCAGGACCAAGGGGGATTGGGAAACTCTCAAGGCATTCCCTGCCTCTCACTTGTATTTGTTGAATGACTTCAGCCTTCGCTCTGGGGCTGAATTCTCACAGGGTGCCAGGAATTGCACTGGGGTGTATTCCTGCAGTGGAGGGTTCAGCGGGGTATTGGAGGAAAGCTGCTTGTTGATTCTGGATGGCTAGGAGGGCCCAATCATGATCCTTGTAGGCGATAATAGTTATATGTAGGAGGTGGAGCCATGAGTGTATGAAGGGGCTGTGTTTCTTGAATAGTTCATGTTCCAGCTCATCCTCAGACCTGAAGTAGAGGAAAGGGGCCAAGTGTAATGGAAAGATTCCTGAGCAGATGCACTCTTCATCCCAATCAACTTTGGTTCCCATGGTTGACAAGCCTGACTCCCCCATGGATGGTGATGGGGCTTCTTCTGGAGGCTCCTGGGGCACCAAGAAGTCCTCAAAAGGTGGAGGATTTGTGTCCTTGAAGGATGGGGGGTCCTCTGCTGTAGACACAGTTGGGATTGGTGGAGGAGGAGGGTGTGGCATGTTTTGCAGGGCCAAAGGGTATAGGGGATCCAATTCCATATGTTCCAGCAGGTCTGGTGGAGCCCCATAAGGGTGGGCATATGGATCCACTAGTTGTTGATGCAGAGGGGCAGTATGGAGGAAAGCTGGGAACATTGGGGGAACAATCCAGTTCCCTTGGTTTTGTTCAGCCCATTTCTTGCAAGTCTCATAGTTCTCATGGAATAGTGGTAATGGAGGCTTGTAGTGTTTCTGATCCATGAGCCCCTTGAGTGAAATGGTTTCCCTTCCTAGTACCTCCTGCATTTCTTGGAGGACCACCATGGCATCAGGTTCTTTGGTGCTCATCAGCCAATGGACCATTCATGCTACATAGACCTTGCCACTTTCTCCCCTTGGCCACCTGTAATTGGCTCTGTGGAGGCAGTGGTAGGGGCCCAGTACTGGTGCTTCGGTGGTGTGCCCTGGGCACACCACCCAAACATCCACTGGGCTCAGCACCTCCTGTGCTGCAATAGCCCAGCTCAGCTCCCTATGAAATTGCACCTGTGTCTTCTCCTGTGTGAACCCTTCCCCAAATTGGCATGAAGGGAAATGCTCTTCAGCATGGGCTTGAGCTTGGGCCCAGAGGGGTGATTCTTCTGCCGAACCCCAGGGGAAGAGTTCCACCAGTGGCTGGGAGTTAGCCTTGTGGACTGACCACACTGGCACTCCCAGCTCAGCTAGGCTTTCACCAATGAGTTTTGAGTGGGTGTTGATGGCCCTGACCATTAGCCCCATTTGGTGTACTGTTGAGTGGAAGGTCAGGGGGCTGAATTGTCCCTGGTATAGTCTGAAGTATAAGAGGAATTGAATTCCTAGGATCAGGAATCCAAGACCATCCATGAGCTGTTGGTGTAGCTCCTGTGCGATCTGTGCAATTTTCCAAGAAGGGGCTGGCTGAACAGCCTGTCCTAATAGGGTAGACCATGATTGTCTGAAGTGCCAGTCAGGGTCCCATGAAGAAGGCAAAGTGAGGGTGTTTTCCTTGGTGGCAGTCTTGAGCTTCATCATGTTAGTCAGGATGATTGAGCCTGATGCTCACAAGTATTGGACATGGCTTGCAGCTAGTGTGAAAAGGTCAGGCCCAGCACAGTCAGCCACAAATTTAGGTCTAGTTAGATATTATGAGCCTTGCATTTATATAGTCTAACTAGAGGTTTTGATGCTGGGGCCCCTGGGGCTGGCTAACCTGATTTCTGTGATTCAGCCAGGGGCCCCTGGGGGCCCCTGTGTGGGACTTAGACTGGCCACAGAACTTCAATATATTGGGTTAGGCACCTTGGTCAGTCACCTAATCTCAGACTTGCAGAACAGCAGGCCATATGGACTTATTGGGGATAATGTGTTCCATTTATAATTATTTATTTATTATCACTATAATATATATACCAGGTCAGCAGGGTCACCAGTTTCATTCCAGTCCCATATTTCATTATTGTCTTGTTTATTTAATTCAATTCACAAAAAACATACCACACAGGCTGGTCAGCCAATTATCCATGTCTAATTAGATATCATTAGCCTTGCATTTATCTAGTCTAATAAGATACATTTCCATGGGGGCCCCTAGAGACCCCTCATGTATGATTATAATCTGTGCCCATATGCTGAGGGGCCCCACTCTTGATGTAGGGGCCCCAGGGGCCCCACAGCCATGTTTAAGGCCTAGAAATGGCCTCAGACCCTACTCTGAAGGGGCCCCTGCATGTGCAGCAGGGGCCCCTGTGTGCATGGCAGGGGCCCCTGTGTGCATGGCAGGGGCCCCTGTGCATATGGCCTGAGTCTCTAAGAGCAGAGTCCCCTTACTTCTTAGAGTTCAATATAGGGACGGACAAACTAGATATTGACATAGTACACATAGTAAAAAGGTATCTAGAGTCAAGGAATCACTCATCCTCACTGTCAGTGCCATTAGACTGACTACCTTCATCACTTGAGAGTCCCTGCTGATGGGTATAGTCAGCAGCAGCAAGGATTGCACTATCAGCAAGCACAAGTGAAGGTTCAAGTTCAAAACCCTCCTCATCATCAGAGCTGTCCACTTCAAAAACCAGGGAGACACCACCTGATTGTGAATTTGTGTGCCTTTGGGAACCCCTCAACTTGCCAGGCAGAGCCACATTCAAAGCATCAATAGCCTGACCCCACCTCATCCCCAAATCACACAGGGTTTGAATGTGTTCTCAAAGGAAGAACTTAAGATCATCATCTGGAATAATTTATACACAATTAGGGCCTCAGAAAGCTGGGAGGAAAACCATACAAACACACCTTGACATGCATTTGAAGCTGCCATCAATGCAGCAGATTTGTCTTCAAACCATTGCTGCAGTGAGTAGCTTTCTTGGTCACATAGATAAAGCTTGTCACAACAATTTACCACCTCTTGCATGAGCCAGATGCCATTTTGGATGTCCTCATCCCCAAGCCAAGGGGGAACAGTTCCATCAAACTCATCATCAGTGAGTCCAATATCCTGCCAGATATCATTGTTGACATCAAGGCCAAAAAGACCCTTCATATCGATAGGTGGAGGTATTATTGCATTCTTTGAGATCCTGCCCCAACCATGAAGCTTCATCATATTAAGTCGCCATTTGTTATAGTCCACAACAAGACTCTTGACAGAGCAATAGCATCTCTTCAATGCTTTTGTTGTATGCTCCATAGTGTTATGGTCTAGGAGTATGAAGTGAAGTTGCTCGTGAGTTTTGGAAAGCCTTCACTTGAAAGGAAATGATGTACCTACCACCTTACTCCTGAAAGCTCCTGTGAGATTACAAGTCTTGAAGTTCTTCTCACATGCTTTCACAATAATACGGGCTTTAAGAGCCCACATATTAAGCTGGTGTTCAAACCAAGCATGGCCCCTCATCTTCTCAAGCTTCTTGTACGATATTGGATCACCAAGTTGAAGGACAGCCATCAAGTCATTATCCTGCTTTGATAGATGCAAGACAATCTTCTCTTGTTCAGCAATCAAAGTCATGATCTCTGCAACTTCATTCCAGCTTGCAATGCTGTCTGAGAGAGGCACCAACATAAGTTGTTTCTGGAGGACCTCGATGAGATCTTGAGCAGCATTTGACACTGATGGATGGCAAGGATCTTCTCCACAGCATGAAAACCTTTCTTCTTAGACTGTTGCTCTAAAGGCTGGCTCTGATAGGCTTGCTGTGCTTCAAATTGAGCTTGCAAGTACTTGTCAGTGTATCTGATCTTGTCCCTCTTTGCTTCAGCAAGTGCAAGTCAGGCTTTGTTGCCCTCACATGCTTTTCCAGCCAAACACCAGCCTGGCATAACTTCAGATGGTCCTGATGTTCAATATGGAGGTCCAGGAGGAACAATTGATGATGGAAGCTGGTGACATGGAGATTTGGGATAAGGCTTTGAAGATCACTCCAAAGACATTCACAGCCCTCTCCATCAGTGAGACCCCAGACATTGCCTTTCTGGGGATGATACCACAACTGACAGACCCACTGATGGCTGTATGCATGGAAGACACTGATTCCAAATATGATCTGTGGCATCCATTGTGGCAAGAGGTTCCACTTCAGGGTGCTTCAGTGAATTTGACAGCCAACATCATAGAGAATGCCAACTCACCAGTGTACAGGCAACTGTGCCATGATGAAATCAATTATTGCCAGTGCATAGAACTGTTGCTCCCTGGGCATCCACATATTGCTCCAGATGATGACTTGATCATGGTGACAAACACCTGCCATCATGCCAGTGTCTGAGAAGTGCTGTCCAGGGGTCTTCACTCTCTCCCCATCAGCAGCAATAAAAGACTTGCCACAGTTGTCAAGGTACAAGTTCAGCATGTGCAGCCCTGGCTCAACACAATCACCCTCACCATTGGCAACATCAACCACATACTCCCCCTGCTTAGACATGTGTTTAGTATGACATTCATGTGCCTTAACAGGCCAGGCTGCCTTGACCCTTGCTTTCCAAGCTTCCAAGAAGCTCCAGGGCAGCTCACAAGTTCCTGGTGGGACAATTTGAGGATCCTGGGTGCCAGGTTGCTTTTTTTGGCCAGGATGGCAGTCATAGTCCTTGTTTCGTCTAAGGGCAAAGCACACATCAAGACACAGGAAGAACTCAGGGCTACAATACAACAAGATTCACTATATCAGCATCATGACATGACAAGAGTGTGAATAGAATGTGTACTACTCACAGTTTGCTCTCCCCAACTTTGTTAACTCCACCAAAGCACAGTGGGCAATGAGAGCAAAGGTAATCAGATGGACTAATGGGAGGATCAAGCCCCAGGTGTGAGAGTGTGGTTCACAATGGCATGGTCAGTCTGTTTACATCCCCCTTGGCATGACTGTTCATCATGTGGGTGGTGGGTTCACTAACAAGGCAGCCATTGCTACTAAGGGCACTGACGTACAACTGAGCCATTATGGGCATGGATTCATCAACCTTCAGCAGTACAATTGCATCTGGATCAATATTGTCAATGGGATCCCAAGATAATATTTCATGGTGAGCAATGATGATTCGCTTGTCCACTTCGGCATTCACAATGTGCACTAAGATTTGGAATTGCCCCAATGCAGATGTGAATCACCAGCAGAGCAAATCTTGTGCTTCAAATACATGGCCCTGTCTTGCCAAGAATGTAGTGAGGGCATCAGACCATGCAGTCTTGTTGGGAGCCAGATTCAAGAACAGCATTGATACAAACTCCAGCATCTCAAGGCTGACTGCCAAAGCTGGATATACTGGCAAGCAGGGAAATAAACCCCACTGCAACAGTTGCAGAGGTGCAGGAGCACATGGGCATATTTGTAGCTTTATGTACTCAAGGTCTAATGAGAAATGATCAGACTTTAGGTCCAACACAGAATGAAAGGAATCCTTATGATCCATATATACAGCAGTCACTTGTTTTAATACTCCACAACAGTTGCAAGAGCATTTGATAGGAGGAGGATCTGTATGAGACTGTCCTCACTGCGACAGGCATATGTATGCCATGTATGGACAAACCAATGCTGGTATAACATCACGATCCCACTGCCACACAGCTGACATGCATGGCAGGACAGCTTGTTCTCAACTGAGAAGTTATCCAAATGTGTCACATAGTTAGGATAATGTATAACAAAGTGCACCTTGATCCTTGGAGGGGACTCCTCTTCAGATGCCCTTCCACACTAAATCCCCCCTCTCTTTATACCTTTCTGAACCCTCCACATGACTCATCCACTTACTAATCCCCTTACTCATCCTTTAGTCATGCTCACTAATCACCTTACCCATCCATTCCTAATGCCTTACTCATCTCCCTCCTTACTAACCTCTTGCTAGATCACCTGCCCTTAAGTCATGTGCCAAAATGCGGACTTCCTTAGTATAAGTGGTTATACTTCTCTTCTAGAGTTTGATGCTGGTAAGATGCTGATTTTCTTGAAGAGCTTAAACCAAGGGGTTTTTGAGGCTTGAACATTTTCTCTTCTACACTGGTAAATCAGCCAGCAGCACCATGAGCAAGCATCACCAAGCCATGCTACCATCAGAAAGTCCATATTTCCAAACCTTCACAACCTTCCCATGGTACCCATCCATCTCTATTTTCTTCTGATGGATTTGAAGATGAATTGGGATCAGGTGGTGATGAACCATCCAGAGCACCTTCACTGATGGCAACTGAGCAGCCCCCTGAGGATCATTGTACCCTAGTATCCAAGTACCCATTAGTAGAGAGAATAATAGTATCTCAAACAAGGAGAAGAGTATAAAAGGGAATAAGAGAATCAGAGTATGTCAGTCTTGCTTAGTTGTGTGAAGTATAGTGGATAGTTGTAGAACCCTCAGAGTAGGAGTTGCTAGACATCCATTCTTGAAGTCGTGTGTTTGAATCCTGAGTCTTGCAGTTGTGTCTTGAAGTGTCTTGGAAGTGTCTTAAGGTCTTGTGTTTGAATCTTGGTGTCTTGCTATCTGCATTTTGGAGTATCTGAAGGTCCTGTGTTCAAATCTTGTGCTGAGCATCTATATTGGAGTCTTGTGTTCAAGTCCTGAGGTCAAACCAACAACAAAACTAGTACACAATAACAGTTGAGTGGCACATAACCCATCAAAACTGATCTGTCCTTATCTAACACATTCTAAACAAAACACCTTATAAGATTTCAACTGATCAAAACAAATAAAGCCCATTAGGTCTCTTCTATAATTGGTGGTCCTTACAGGGAGTTTTCAATTTCGATCAATTTTGTGCATTCAAATCAAGTCTAAATCAATTAATTCAGTATGACAACACCTCAAACCCCTTGATTGATGCCAAGGCCTTCTGCCAAGGATGCTCCATATTTCAAAGGAAAGCGACTGGACAAGTTTCTTATTGATTACGAAGCATGCTGTGAAGAAGCATTATATACAGATGAGGAAAAGTGTAAGCATTTGGTACAATATTGTGGAAGGAAAGTCACAGAGTTGTTAAAGAATCTTCCTGAAGCAAAAGGAAATTCCTTTAAAGAACTTGTGGACAGGCTTAGGGATTTCTATGGACAAACCGATAACAAGAAGAGGTACACCAGGGAATGCCTAGCTTGCTATTGTTTCAAGCCTTGTTCAATTAAGAGTGAAGCAGACCTTGACACATACTATTGAAAGTTTGTGACTCAAGCTCATCACTTACAAGCAAAAGGAATGATTGTGGAGAGGGATGAAAATGATTTATTCTGGCAAGGAATACCCTGAGAAGTTCAACAAGTAGTATTACCCTACCTTTGAGTGCTCCCAGGTTTTGATGACTCTAAACCCCTCAGTCATTTCACAGCTTATAAATGCATAAAGTCCTGCCTTAAGGATGATGTGTATTACAACATTCAAGATCTGCACAAGCATGAGGGAAAGACTTACTACAAGGGCAAGGTCAGATTCAAGAAAAACTATTACAAACACTCAAAATCAGACTTGGATTCTTCAGATTCTTCAGATTCAGATTCCAGTGATGATGAATCAGAGGAAGAAGGGTCAAGTAGTGATAGTGATAGTGTAAAAATGTGGATGGAAATGCCCCCAAGGAGAGGATCAGCCCCACATAAATCAGCCTCTACTCCAGCCCTGAAAACAGTTTCAGATCAAGTAGGTGAATTGGCAAAATCATTTAATGAAATGAAAATGCACCTCATGCGATCTTACCCAAACAACAATCTACCTACACCTGATCACCAGAAAAGAACTAAAAACCAGGGAATCAACAGTCCTGCTACTTATCCCAAGGAATTCAAATCGTTATCCTGACAGATCTTTGGAAGGATCAAGGAATGTGGTTATTTGTTGGTTCTGTGACAAGACTGGAGTTCATGCAGTAGGAATGAAGAATTGCCCAGATGTGCAGGGAATGATTCATCAGGGGATGATCAAGTATGCTGTGGATGGAATATTGGTGAAGAGTGATGGAACACATTTACCAAGAGGAATTCCAGGACAAGGAGGGATTAAGCAAGCAATAATAAATGAGCTACAGAGTCTTACTCCTCCAAATGCTCGAACTGTTAGTGCTTGCAGTGTAGTGGATGAATATGGGCAACCACTTTTTCAAGGACAATCATACACAGTAATGGCAGAACCAAGAGCCAATCCAGTTGCAAAGTCTGACAAGCCTGAAGTCAGATATACTCCCATGGGTGAGAGGCCCCACAACAAGGTTTCTCACTTGCCTAGGCATCAAGTTACTGTCGAGATACCACCACAAAATGTAGCACATCCTGTACCAGAAACTTGCCCAAGTCCACCCCAGCAACCAGTTGTGGAAATGGAAGTAGATGATGAACATGAAATTGAGAAAATGCGGCCACAAGAGGCTAAAAAGGGCCCAGAAAAGGAGCCAAAAAACCAGCCTATGTTCCACATTTTCCACCACCCCCAGTCATTTCAACTCCATTTCTTGATGCAAGGACAAAGACTCCATCAGCTGATACCCAGAAACCCAAAGAGAAACATCCCCAAGTGGTGATATTGCAAAGAAATCATAAACCCAAGGAACCACTCCCAAAAGAACAGCTTCCAGCAGAAGAAAAGACAAAGAATGTTAAGTTCAAAAACAACATTCAACAGGAGGACATAGAAATGGAAGTGGACTCCAGAGAAACATTTGCCTAAGAGTGGACCAGCATTCAAGTTTACAACAGAGTTTCAGGATGTGTGTGAAGACAAGGAAGTGGTAAAAAAGGTATTAAATAAAAAGATAGAAATATCTTTAGGGGACTTTCTTAGAATAGCACCTGGGCCTGCTAAGTTGTTTGCTGCAGGACTAAAGTTAAAAAGGGAACCAACAAACAAGCATAGGGACCCTCTTACTGTGAACTCTGCAGCATATGAAGAAGGAGAAATTAGTGAATCATCAGATGAATCATTGGAAGAAGGATCAGAACTTGAAGAAGATGCAAAGGAACCTTGGGAATGGTTGTATAGGGCTCATCTGATCCATGCAAAACCAAGGAGGATGTTCATGGTGGCCACAGGGAAGGTTAATGGCAAGGTGATGGGAAGAGAAGTTGTGTCTCTTATGATTGACTCAGGGTCCAAATTGAATCTAATTTCAAGTGATGCCATGGAAAAGCTGAACATCCCAATGGATCATGATGGAGAATGTTGGTCACTTCAAGGAATCAATAGTGGACCTGAACCTCTACTAGGATGTTGTCAAGATGTCCAAGTAGAAATAGGTGGAATACATTTCGACCATCATTTCTTTGTAAAAAATGGAAAATTTGCGGACCATGATGTCTTGTTAGGTCAACCTTGGCTTATGGATATGGGTGCCCAGATATCATATGGAGTAAAAGAAGGAAAAGGAGGAATGACGATCCAGGCTTTCCAGAATGGAGATATGGACCAATCATCAGACTAATGCAAGCACTAGTGAATGAATCAGGGGAAAGACAAAGCTAGTCAACTCCATTTCAGTCATTCCACCAAAATCACCTACAGAACAAGAACCCACCAGCACAACAGAAGAAGAGCTGATGTTGGACCAATATCAGAGAGTGAAAGCCACCCCATCATATAGTTCATTAAAAGGAGATGCTCCTTCAATCCCAACATTTGGAAGAGAACTTTCAGAAGCCTTATGACTCCCAGAGGTAAAGAGGAAGGTTGAAGAATTGAAGGAAAACAAGTATGTCATGGATGCTTTGGTGAACAAGCATGGAATTGCTGCAAGAAATCTACAAAATGCATGGAGATCATCAGCCTCATTTGCAGAAAACAACCTTGAAGCTTGCATACAGAAGACTATAAGAAGCCACCTGCCTCAAGAAATAAGTCAAGTAGCCAGCCAACACTTAGCCCAGATCATACAGACCAACCATAAGACAAAGTACAAGACAGTGGATAAGAAGAAAAATCCTGTTCCACTCAGAGTAACACAGAGATCAGTCATTTGAGAACCATACAAGGATTTGCCATCATTAAACCTTTCCCCATTGCCTATGCATCCTCCACAATTAAAGGACTTTCAATACACCAAGAAATTAACACCAGAATGGATCAAGAAGATCATTTCAAACATACCTAATGATTTTCTGACAGAACAAGAACTTGATTTGCTTCTCATGTGGTGGCTCAACAAGAAAAAGGATTGGCTTTTGATGAATCTGAAAGAGGGATCTTCAAACCTGAATATTTCCCAGATTATGTTATGGAAACCATTCCTCATATACCATGGGAATTGCCCCCCATCATACCTCCTAAGGTGATTGTAGCTCAAATGATACAAATGATCAAAGAACAGTTGGCAGCAGGAAAGTTTAAAACATCCTGGTCTTCTTATCATTCTCAGATGTTTGCAGTGGCCAAGCCAAAAGGTGGTTTTTGAATTGTTCATGATCTTCAACCCCTCAATGCAGTGTCAGTTAGAGATTCAAGTCTACCTCCAAACATCAATGATTTTGCAGACAGCTTTGTAGGACACTCAGTGTACATTGTTGCTGACCTGTTTGCTGGATATGATGGATGATGAGTGGCAGAAGAATCACAAGAATTGATGACATCAGATTCACCATTGGGACCAGGAAAGTTAACATCGTTACCTCAAGGGTATACCAACAGCATGCAAGAATTTATGCGGACAGTAAGGCACATGATCAAACCAATGATTCCACATGAAGCAGATGCATTTGTTGATGATGTAGCTGGAAAAGGACCAAAGACAAGATACAAGGATGAGCCAATCCCAGAGAACCCCAATATTTGATGGTTTATTTGGGAGTTTGCACATACAGTGGATTGATTGTTTGCAACCTTTGCAGAAGCTGGATGTACAGCCTCAGGGAACAAGCTGGTCCTAGCAACACCATTGGTCAATATAGTAGGAAATGTGTGTTCAATGGAAGGAAGACACCCTCACCATGGAATAGTTACAAAGATATTGAATTGGCCACAGCCAATCAATGTCAAGGAAGTCTGCAGTTTTCTGGGAACAGTTGGGGTCATGAGAAATTGGATCTGGAAGTATGCTGAGATAGCCAAGCCTTTAACACAATTAACAAAGAAGACCATGAAGGAGTTTGAATGGACTGAAGAAGCCACACAAGCAATGTGAAAGTTGAAAGAATTAGCATCAGATTTACCCACCAGAAAGTCATTGGATATCTCAATTGCCAATGTTAAGCCCCTCAGAGAAAGAACCTCTGATTATGGTTTGGTTACCCTTGCAGTAGACAGTTCAGTCATAGCAGTGGGGTGGATAGAATATCAGACTTTAGAAGATGGTAGATACCCTCTAGTATTTGGCTCAATCACTAACAATGTGGCAGAGTCATGGTATTCACAACCTCAGCTAGAGCTGAAAGGTTTATATAAAGCCCTAATGGCACAGAAAAATGATTTATGGGGCATCCACTTCAAGGTGGAAGTGGATGCAAAATTCTTGAAACAGACTATCAATATTCCAGGGCTACCTAATCAGGTGATGTCAAGATGGATTTTGTATATACAATTGTTTGATTTTGAACTAATGCATGTGCCAGCTGCAAGACATGTGGGGCCAGATGGTTTATCACAATGGCTGAAGGACAGGAATGATATGGACAATATGGAAGAAGAGCTTGAGGTTGCGGAGTTGGGCCATTTTCTTTCTGGGCCATGGTACCTAGCAGAATGGGAAGAAGAGCAAGCACAGTTAAAAACAGTTAGTATGAGTACAAAATGTTAAGGGTTGTTCCTAGTATGGGGGAGTGATTATGTAATCAGGCCAAGTAGGAATGGGAAGCCCTTAATATATCTGACAAGTGGATTTGCAAAGTGAATGATTATGTAATGTCATGAAAGACAAGAACGCAGAGAGCAGAGTGGAAGAACTGAATTCCCAAGAGACTTGAGACAAGAGAGAATGAATGAAGAGAGAGTCAGGTACAGACATATATTCTTGATCTTTCTAAGGAGCTAGAGTACTGGAGATAGCTACTTATATAGAGATCAAGGACAATAAGGGAGGAAATACAATAAGGTGAGGGGGATGAGGTCACATGATGGGGTTATGTAAGAGGTTGTGAGTACGACTCATAACACAAAAACCCAATTAAAAGTGAAGCATATGAAGATTTAATCGAGCTAGGAGAGCAATGGTTGACATATACAATGTGAAAGATGAGCAAAAGACTGATAGACAGAGGGTTTATAGGACTGATATGTGCGATGACAAGATTAAGCAAAGAATGGGAGGATCTAGCAAAAGAAAATGACATGAACCCACTTCAGAAGCACAAAAAGCCAGATAAAGATGGGCCCACTTACTGGGAAGAAATCAAGATGTACTTAGAGATGCTGCAAGTTCTGTCCTATGTTAAGAATCAGTGAGTGTTTGTTGCAATGACTCGAAGGTATTTCTTGTATGAAGACATGTTGTGGTGAAGAAATAGGAACAAACTTCTGCAGAAAGTGATCCAAGACGAGAGAGAAAGGCTTAGATTGTGTGCCACTGCGCATGACAATTCAGGGCACTGAGGAAGAGACCCAACATTTAAAAAACTAGTCAACAGATTTTATTGGCTGAACATGTGGACACAAGTGGCATGGTTCTGCCAAACTTGCCATGAATGCCAGTGGCAGTGAGCTAGTCACCCTAAAATTACTTTGAGTCTGACTTACATACACACGATTCTCCAAAAATTTAATATGGACATGGTCCATGTGCCAGTATCTAACAGATTCAAATATATTGTCAATCTTTGGGATGGTCTGTCCAGGTGGCTAGAAGTCTGGATGCTGAGAAATGCTACATCAAAGAATATAGCCCAATTTTTGTTTGAAGACATGTGTTGCTTTGGGTGCATATTACAATTAACTACAGACAACAGTGCAGAATTTGAAGGAATAGTACAAACAATGGCAAACATGTACAACATTCCTATAGCACATGCTGTGCCTTACCACCCCAAAGCCAATCGAATGATCGAATGCCACCACCAAACATGGATAGGATCTTTATTCATTGCATGCAAGGGAAATCTGAGTCATTGGTCTAGGTATTTTCATGTATGCATGTGGGCAGATCGAGTCATGGTCAAGCAGGCCACTGGTTACACTCCCTATTATCTATTGTACAGCAAGCATCATTTGTTTCTGTTTGATATTACTGATGTGTCATGGTATACCTTGAATTGGCATTCAATTAAATCAACAGAAGAATTATTGGCAACCCGGGCAATTCAATTAGCACATAGGGATGATGACATTAAGGAGGCATCTGCAACATTATTACAGGCATGAATCTGAAGTGCTCAAGAATATGCACAACAACATGAACACATGTTAGTTGAAGGAAATTACAAACCAGGAACCATGGTATTGGTATACAATTCTGCATTAGTCATGCAGCATGGATGAAAAGGGGAAATTAGATGGATGGGACCCTACTGTGTGCTAAAACAAAATACCCAAGGTTCTTATGAGCTCAGTGAATTGGACAGGACTCCAATTAGTACGGTGTTTGCAGGGAATCACCTAAAGAAATATCATTCCTGCGATCACATTCCTAAGGCAGAAAATACCAAATATGGAAGTGACACCTCAAGTAATGAAGATTCTCTTGAAGCACAAACCAGCACTGCTGTTGCTGTGTTTTCTGATGATATATATGAAGATGATATTCCTAGAGATTATGAATACATGGATAGACCTCCCATCTTGTTCAGACTGATAAATCAATTGCGATCTTACATGTGGCCACCTCCAAAAGCCACAGACACATGGGCTTATTGGGAAGACAAGTACATCAAGTGGAAATGATGGAATTTACAGACTACTATTGGCTTAGTCATGTTAGAGAAGCAGGATCCACTGCCATGACCAGTGAATCTGCTTTAAATGGGTATTTTCAACCCCCAAAGAACATTTCACTTTTTTTTCTTGCTTTTTTTTTTTTCGCTTTCTTTGCCCTAGGATTTATTTCAGAATATAAGTCCACAACTACAGTTCTACTATAAGCCCCACTTTTCCAATTTGAAAAGATCTAAGAGCCAGACATTAACTGCAAGGATTCAGCAATCACCAAAAACTACGACTAAATTGCTACTACAACAAGATGCAATCAAAAACTCCACCTTCACTGCCTGCTTTCCTTCTTCCCACTGATTCCTTCTCCAATCACAAAACCTGACTTTCTTGGACCATGGCATCCGGCCCTGTTGAAAAATCTTCTTGTGATATGACCACAAGAAAGCTATGATACAAACGAGTCATAATCTTCACAGGATCTGCTAAAAATCCCATAAGTAAGCAACAAATGACAAGTATAAAGAAGAACTGAAAATGGGGAACAATAGATGTTGATGAAATCAACAACGAGAAACCAACAGTCCTTTCTTCTTCATCATCAACTCTAATCCCTATGGATCCTCTTCCACTTCTTCCTCTCCACAAGCTGGTCACAGTGATCCTGCAAACTCCTTCACCAGAGCCATCAAGTGCTCGTACTTCAGTGTCTCTTGGAGCTCCAATCCCAAATCTGTGTACTCTCGCTGAACAGATCAAGAAGTTTAATATTATGGTGAAATTCTTAGAAAACTTCCATTACAAAAACAAGCTAACGTCGCAAGTCAAGGAAACTGTACAAAGACTCAAAGCCTCTGTTGAAACTCAACCTCCTGATGACAAATCCTCATAGTATGGATTCTGAACCGACATCTTTGCAATCACATGAGATGTCCGCTCCAATGGACACTTGTGACAGTGAGTCACCCATCCAACTTAAAATACCCAAATGCTTCTACTCGCACAAGCATTGCTCTCATATCGCAGGATCAAAGAAACCCCAAGGATACAGTTGAACATTGTACAAGGCATATCTTAACCACAAAAGAGCCAAACAACTTGAAGAAATCCATGCTAAATATTACAAGAAGTGAGAAAACAACCTGAAAAGCATCACCAACACCACTGCGTGACTTGTACAGCTTATTCAGGCATGGGAAGGCCATGTTGGTCAACTAGCTCAACTCAGCACTACCCTCATCCACACCAACAATATCTTCTTGATTGCATCGCCCATTTCGATAATCTCAGTGAGAAAATCAATGCTATAGAAGAAGGGTTGGGAGCTCCAATGACTGTCAAATCAAAATCTGGTTCAACCAGTGTGTAGATGGAGACTGTATTTCTGTTGTTATTTGTTGGTTGGTTTGCTTCAATGGTTGATCACACTCTGCAAGATGTGTATGGTGTTCAGTGGAGAATAGGATGAGATATGGACTAGCAATAGTCAATGATATATCATCTGGGATGCTTGTAGAAAGGCTTATATGTAGGGGATGCTTGTAGGAAGGCTTATACATTGTTTGGGATGCTTGTAGAAAGGCTTATACATCTGGGATGCTTGTAGGAAGGCTTATACGTCATGTGGGATGCTTGTAGAAAGGCTTATACATCTGGGATGCTTGTGGAAAGGCTTATACATTGTTTGTGTTGTGTTGATTCATTTACTGATATTTGTGTATTCTTGTTTTGTTCTCCTGGTCAAAATGCAGATATCTGTGGGCTACAGACTGGTCAGTGCTTGGTTAGTCTTGTTAGTGTCTTTCTTCCTTCTTTCTTCAAAACCTGATTCATATTTCATTATGCTTACTTTTCCTTGGATGTCCAGCAACTCTAACCTTAGGTCCTGCAACTATCCTTGGCTTTAGTGATTTGCATAGAAGGCTTCCAGTGGCTTTGTCTCAACAACCTTGAAGATGACTTAGCTCCAGATGGCTTATAGATAGACTGTTCTTTAGAGGCAAGCAGAAAAGTTGACAGTGGTTGACAGTGATGATTTCCAGAGAGATGATTGTTGGGGGACACAGGAAATCTACCAGCTTTTATACCTTTCTGGAGGTGGCTGTGTTTAAAGAAAATGACTCCCTCATGGGTGAGTCATATGTGAGTGGTGAGAACAAAAGAAAAGGTGAAGATGTGAGTCATAGATGAGTCATGCATAAGAGAACAAAAGAAATCATGGAAGGGTGATGTCATAGATGTGTCATAGGTGAGTCATGCATAAGAGAACAAAAGAAATCATAGAAGGGGTGATGTCACCAATTTGCTGAGCATGTGGAATGCTTGGAGCATGAGGTCACTGACCATGTGGAGCATTCTGGGAGGCGAAATGAAAGGATATCTCCAGGTTCTGGAGATTAATTTGAGCATAGTCCAAAGGTTAAGGTGTTTTGTTGCTGGTTGATAATGGGGACAAGTGCATGGGATGGG
The DNA here is from genome assembly GCA_014904985.1 of Hydnum rufescens UP504. Classification (NCBI taxonomy): domain Eukaryota; kingdom Fungi; phylum Basidiomycota; class Agaricomycetes; order Cantharellales; family Hydnaceae; genus Hydnum; species Hydnum rufescens. The sequence goes on from MU129318.1 coordinate 28,206, forward strand.
ATTTGATGCAGAAACAGCAGTTTGCATCCATAATAGATGCTCTTGGTATCATTTGATGCGGAGTTTTAACAGCTTTCTGGGAGTGGTGGTTCCGAGCAGATTGAATGTGAACTGACAGAGAAATTCGTTTTTTACTGATGGGTGTTGATTCTGATAGTAATATCATTCTGTAGAGTTCAGTTTTGATCTGTTCTTCACGTGCTTAGTACCATTGGATGCAGATTTTTTATATCTTTCCAGGCATGGTTGTTCTGAGAGAATTGAATGTGAACTGATGGAGAAATTCCTTTTTTACTAGAAATCCCAGATTTTGATAGTAAAATTGGCCTGGAGAGTGCAGTTTTGGTCTGTTCGACTTGTGTTTGGTACTGTTCAAAAGGTGTGAATTGTAGCTTTCTAAGCGTTATATGGGCGTACCTCTCTGATCAGAACTGATGGAGTTATAGAATGAATTTGATTTCCACATGTAGCTGTAATTAATCTTGTAATTGGTCATGTGATCATCCAAAGGCTGAGAGTGGTGTGATTTCGCATTTTCTGATACTGGATGTTTTTATCTTCCACAGATGGTGAACACTTTTAATTGCAGTCCCTTGCAATGTTGTTTGCCTTTTTCCACAGTTATATGATTGAGATCTGATTGTGCCTCCTTGTGTAGAACCACCATGTCCATCCTTCAAACCAAAGTGAGATTTCCTGCAAGTTTATGCTTTGAATTTGGTGATAGAAGTTGCTTATTGTTGGGTAGGGGTCTTTAATATCTGTGTTTTTAATAGTTTTTCCTTTGTATTGTCCTAGGATTTTTAAGCAAATACCCACTTTGGATGATATTGTTAGGGTGGAGGTCAAGAGCATCCATGGAGAAGGTTCGATGGGGCACAGTCATGTTTTCTGGAACACGGAGAAGGGCAAATTCAATTTTGAGATCATGGCATAGTGAGGGTTGATTGTTATGCAGTTCTCTGAACTCGTATGTTGTCCAGTTGACTCTTTTTGTCTTTATAATGCCATCAAATGTGACTTGGGGATTTGGATAATAGCAGATAATTGTGTGGGGTTTGAGATGGGTGAATGGTTCAGGGTATGGGTAATTGAATTGCTGATATGTAATCGTGTGAAGTTCCAATGGCATGGTGAACACTTTTTGATTTGTGCCTTGAGGATAGTCGTTTGATTTGCTTTTATGTCACTTTTGCATCCGTAGAC
>MU129319.1:12703-29163 GCA_014904985.1 Hydnum rufescens UP504
TGCTGCTCTTTTTGCACATTGTATCTACTAGAAAAAACTCACCTTGTGACCACACACCCACAGGGCGGGTGCGTGGTCGTGCAGTTGCCTTTTTGGGCAGTTGCTTGTTGTGGTTGTGGAGATAGGAAGAAAGATGCAGATTCAATGCGGCAATTGCCGATACTCAAGAAGTGCCCAAGCGCTGGTGCTGCAAGCACAGTACACAATAATACCAAGCATGTATATTATAGATTAATACTATATAATAAAAATATGTCCAGGAAAACCCAAAGAAGAGGATGGTAATGAGTCAGAGCTCAATAAGGCATGAGATGGCTAATTACAGGATGGATTGGGCCACATCTACACATCAGAATTGATCTTTCCTTTCTGAGTAGTTCATTTAATTTCCGCATTTAGGCTTTTTTTCAATAGGAATCAGTGTATTATGTAACTGGATACCATTTAGGAATCATTATATAATATTTTTAGCCCCCCCAACCCCAGTATGGAAATTATCCTAAATAGGAAATGATTGGATGCAAATCCATTAAGAACCCAACTGAGCCATTGGCTGATATTAAAATGCCCAGGGGTTACCCCAGCTGATGCAACAGCTAACCTGATGCATCAAAAACGTGGTAACAGTAACTTACTGCAATTTTTGCAAAAAACTTGTGGTAAGTTACCATATCTGATGCAATAAGTCTACAGCATCAGGTGAGAGGTACTAAAGGAGTTCCATAATCATGCTAAACAGTGCACAGCCACAAACTCCACACCTCTGCTGGCCCTACTGATGGTATTAGCCGAAGTCCAAGACTCCTTGCCTTTTCCTGACACCAACATGAGATCACTTACTGACTTCAAGGACCACAGCCCAGCCCGCTATGTAGGCAATGCCCACTATGGATACACCTTCCATGAAGTGTTGCATAACACGTTTACACTGCCCATCGCACGACTTACTTGCATGGGACACATGGGAATCCTCGACATCCTAGGCCAAAGACCATTGTACGAACTAGTCACCTCGGCAAAGCCCCTCAGTCTACTTGTGGCCTTCATCCCCACCTTCCTGCAGCTGATCTGTGATGTCAGAGACATGAACAAGCAATTTTTCGTTCGAAATGAAAGCTTGGATGCACTACAGACCTCCTGGGACTATGCTTGGGCCTGGGCTGATGAACTTGAACGTGGCTCCAGGTTCCTAATCCCCACGTTCATTAGAGCAGTGCGATATCAGATCGATGCACCTGATCAAACCCGATTCGAGAATCTATTCAAGCCCTGGTACTGCATCGAAGCACTACATGCCCATTACCTACAAATTACATGAGTAATAGCCGTATTACTAGCTTACGCCAACTACGTGGTGGCCCACCAACTGTTCATCAACACCCACCCCCCATACGAATGCTTAGAGGATTTTCCCAGAGTGCCCTGGCACCTCAGTGTGCCTGTTGGCTTCGTTTGGAATAAGCCAACTGAAGACACCGACGAACCTCTCCTCTGGAAACAGTTGCACGCATACCAACTTCACACATTCACAGACTTGGCCTGCATGATAGACTCTGTCGAAGCTCTGCCCGAGGCTCAACAAGTCCTACTCAATGGCAACTACTTTGCCACAGACGAAGCCCAGCAACAAGAGCCCTTACTCCTTTGTGCTACCTTCGAAGGCGATGCCCCTCCCTTCCCAGGAGAAGATGATCGCGAGAGCTACAAATGGGAAGACGTCTTCCCAGGGCCGCCCCCTTGCCCCGACAATTTCGACATCCTAGATAACGCCATGAGGCAACTATACATGATATCGTACTATCAACCAGACGGGACCTTCATGACAGCAGCTGAACAAAGAGTAGTCGACACTGGTCCTATACCCACAGAAAACACAGACAGACTGACTAGCCTGCAGCCTGATGTCCACATGGCCTCACCAACCTGGGGAGACAATCCCCAACCCACCGAGACCTCCGGAAGTACTTCGAGGAGCAACATTGACAGAGATAATTGGTGGGAGGGACTACCTAATCAGGCGAGTCTGCCTACAATGGTGCATCCTGACTCCATCCAGACTCATGCTGACTACGAACCATGCCCAAGGCCACAGGGATGCCCACAAGACCCCTGCATGGGACCCAACCGCATCGCTGGAGTCCTAGAAGAAGACCAACACTGGCAACCAAGAGAGGAAGACCCACCTAGGTCAGACAGCTCATACCAGTCTAGCTCCTCACAACAGCCCTATTCTCCTGAACATCGCACCTGCGCTTGAGACTCCACAACCAATGACCATGAAATGTGATGGTCTTCCCCCCATGGGCCTTGGAACGATACCACCCCCCTCCTCTGCCCAACCAAACAGACTTCTACATGGCAGGTGAGGCGATCCTGCCTCCCCGGCCCCAGATTGTGGGCCGCACGCCCTTTGTAAATGCTGCAGATGGGTCATGGCAAGTAGTGCCTATCATCCAATTAGGCACCCCCATGGACAGGCCAGATCACCTCCAGCCGCACAACCGAGCCAAACTCAAAATGGCCCACACAGGTACCAGTGGATCTCGATGCCAGGCCATATGCTCAGAAGTCCGCCATGACCAATACCGCAGCACGCAGGACAGTGATGAGGACTTGTATCCCGACACTCGCCGAGGACACTCGTCACGACGTTAAAGCCTTGCACCGCAGGACTGGGGGGCGATGTTAGTGGTGTGTAAGCCCAGCAGGCACATGGCTCTACCAACAATTCATAACTCACTGTATTTACTCATCCTTTTCCTTTTATTTCTCCTTTTACTCCTTTCCTACACAACCGGTGTGGAAGATAAAAACATCCAGTATCAGAAAATGCGAATATCCATTGATCCCAGCCATTGGAATGATCATGTGACCTATTACGAAATGTTCATGGGCCTGGAAGTGGGGCTCCTTGATATCCAGAAAGAGCTGATGAAAGCATGATGTAAAGCTCCTAAGCAAAAAGGATTAGGTGCATGGGTGAAACACACTGAATGGGAGGCCACAATAAAGAAAATTTGCATGGATTGTGGCACCATTTTCAGGAAATTGGAGGCGTTCCTTGAGATCTTCAAAGAGCTGATGGCTAGTACAATAAAGGGTTTCAATTGAAAAACAACAGCTACAAGGGGGAAACTGTAAGCTCCATATAAGAAATGCAGTAACATGAATGAACTTGCAATGACATAGAGTCCATTCACTGGGGAAGGACTCCTTGGGTGCCAATATAAAAGCTCCAAGAGAGGAACAGAAGCTACCAAAGGACCCTTGCAGTGAAATGTGTGAAAAAAGAGCCTTTTCATGTCCAGGAAAGAGCTGATGATCACCAAGAGGAAGCTGCAACCTGAGAACACAATTACATAAATGAAACACAATAGAATGGAGCTCCATCCCCATGAACCAAGCTCCTTGGCATGCAAGAAAAAAGCTCCAAAGAGACAAGTAACTGAATGTGCCTCAGGGAGCTGCTTGATGGTAAGCTCCTTTGAAAGATAGCAGCTACATCAATGAAGCTGCAAGTGATTGGAGTTACATTTCTGATAAAAGCCCCTGAGATGCAAGGTAAGAGTTGCATTGAAAGACTAACAGCACCTGAATAAATAAAACTGCTCATGATGTTGGAGCTCAACCCTTTAGAAAAAGCTCCTTTGAATACAAGGAAGAGCTCCAAGGAAACAACAGCAGCCACAAAAGAGAAATTGTAGCTGACTTTGAAAAAAAAGCTCCTTTTATATCCAAGGAAAGAGCCAAGGATAATGAAAGGATGAGCTCCATGCAAGGACAGCAGCTCCATGGATAACAGTTGAAATGGAATTAAGCTCCATTCACTTGGCTTAAGCTCCTTGGTGCACAAATAGAAGCTCCAAGGGAAAGACAGCAGCTACATAAATGAGCTTGGAATGGGAATGAAGCTCCATAGGGTAATATGCAGCTGGTTCTACAGGATGTGGAGCTCTTGGATATTCAAGAGAGCCAATGAATAATCAAGAGATGGACTCTAATCCAGTAACAGCAGCTACACATGGATGAAAGTGTAATGAAATGGAGCTCCCAAGGGGAAAAACAGCAGTCAGGAATGTCAAGCTGCAGGCTTCAATCCAAGGACAGCAGCTACACTGATGAGAGTGCAATGAAATAGAGCCCCAATTTGCTTGAGATAAGCTCTTTGGTAGGAGGGGTGGAGCTCCAAATATGTTCAGACTCAGCTGACTCAGGGAATGGAGCTCCTGGATGAGTTGATGAATTACAAGAATGAGAGCCACATGAATGCAACTGCATTGACATGGAGCTCCATCATCTGGAACAAGCTCTTCAGCATGCAAGACAGGAGCTGCAGGGAAAGATTAGCAGCTGAAGAAGCAAAAGTGCAGCTGAATTTGCAGAAAATGGTACTCCAGGGATTCTGAAGGAGCTAATGATAATCAAGAGATGAGCTCCATCCATGAAATTGCATTGACATGGAGCTCCATCATCTAGGAACAAGTTCTTCAGTGTGCAAGACAGGAGCTGCAGGGGAAGATTAGCAGCTGAAGAAGCAAAAGTGCAGCTGAATTTTCAGAAAATGGTACTCCAGGGATTCTGGAGGAGCTAATGGTAATCAATGGATGAGCTCCATCCATGAGATTGCATTGACATGGAGCTCCATCATCTAAAGACAAGCTCCTCAGTGCACCAGGCAGGAGCTGCAGGGAGAGATTAGCAGCTGAAGGGGCAAAAGTGCAGCTGAAGTTGCAGAAAATGGTGCTTTTGGGTATCCTGGAGGAGCTCATGATCATCAAAGGATAAGCTCCATGGATGAGATTCAAAGAAGCTGCTGAGCATAAGTTTCAATGCAGCTGATGGATGTCCAGAGGCAGCTCCTCTGCATTGACGTGGAGCTCCATCATCTGGAGACAGGCTCCTCAGTGTGCAAGACAGGAGCTGCAGGAAAAGATCAGCAGCTGAATTTGCAGAAAATGGTACTCCTGGATATCCTGGAGGAGCTGATGATAATGAAGGGATAAGCTCCATGGATGAGATTCTAAGGAGCTGCTGAAAGCATTTTCTGATGCAGCTGATGCATGCCACCAAGCAGCCTTTCCCTTGCATTGTGCAGCTGCTCCTTTTAGCTATGGATCCTCCTGCCAATGTTTGGGCTGAAAGGTAGCTGTACATGATCAATTCAGTAGCTCCAAATCTGGAATGGAGCTGTGCCACAGGGAACAGCAGCCACAGCATTGGGCCATGGAAGTGATAATGCAGCTCCTACTCAAATTCCAAGTTGCTCCTTGAAATACTACTGACCTCTTAGGTCCCTTTTGGCATAGTGAAAGCCAACCTAAGAGGTCCAAATCTTGATGTCCGGATTTGCATTTTTCCACATTTCTCTCACATCCACACTTGTTATTCCTCTGGCCATCAAAATAGCATGGATTCACATCCCAGGATCCATGGTCCTTTTTACTTTTCCTCCACCCTAAATATGAGACAATTATTTGTCTGTCCTTGGCACTTCAACAGGCCATCCAAATTGTACTTATTTCCAAGCCAGTTCAACCAGGCTATAGCAATTCAACTTGCCTACTTTTGTCCACCTATTGTATCACTATTGGCATATCCAATTGCCCCAAGGGCGGTATTTGACCTTGGATTATGTAACACGACTCCTACTTTGACTTGCGGACTTGTCACATGTTGAATAGGGGCTATTCCAATACTCTCAAGGAGTATTTCGCAAATATCTCCCTCATTTTTGATCGTATCGACTCGGAAAGACAGCGCCCAGAAAGCTACAATTAATACCTGTCTAACGGTACCACACACGCGTTTATCGGATGCGAACTGCATCCTCCAGGTCGTTTTACCTCATGCTCCACGCTATTCTTCAGTATTTCGCAAATAAACTCCATCAGTTTTGATCTGATTTGTTCGAACAACAACCCCTGGAAAGACGCTAAAAATACGCATCGAACAGTACCAAGGGAAAACGAGCGGATAAGAACTCGGCATTCTGTAATTTAGTCTTCCCCTCCCAGTTGAGGTACTGATGTATATTTTGACTGGTTCCTTGGGTGAATTCCACTAAGACTACTACACTTTGTCTAGGCCTCAAGAGAGCCTTAGGGTGTGGTTTTTTTGACCCATATTCATTCTTTGTTCTATTACTTGAGCAGGTGTTGCTTACAGCATTAGATTTCTATCCAAAAAACCTTCCTTCCTTTGACCTTAACATTCAGATTGATCCTGTGGTCCTTCTTTCGTTCTTGATTCATATCATGGACTGTGGCTGGATTCCTCCTCCATTTCCCACTTACAATGGCCTAGGTGGAATCGAATGGCCAAGTATTGGGGCTGAGACTAGTCCTTCCTTGACGTCTTTGAAGGCTCATTCTTGCTTGGCTCCCCAGGTCCAGTTTATACCCTTCCTTAGTAGTTCAAATAGCGGTGCTGCTCACTCTGAGTAATACAGTATAAAGTGCAAGAAATACATGGCCATCCCCAAAAATGTTTGCAGCATTGCTTTATTATGGGGACGAGCTAGGCCTGTAATGGCTTTAATCTTTTCCTTGTGGGTTGACAGCCCAAGTCAGGAGACTTTCTGCCCCAATAAGACACCACACACTGTACTGTGGACATATCAAAAATGGTAAGTTACCCAGGCTGGTCAGTCACAGGGGGGACCTTATTATTATTACTACTATTATTATATACATATTATCCCCCCGGGGTCTGCCACCACAGGGGGGGGGGGGCATGGTTCCTGCAGGTCATGCACCTGCATATACCACCATGCCTGCCACAGCAGGGTGGGGTTCATATGCCCTGGTCAGGGCCGGTTCCATTTGGGTGCTCCCTTCGAGGGAGTGGGTTTTCATTTGTGGGGGCTCATTCGTGGTTTCATTCCCAGGGTGTCATTTGGTGGGTTCAGGGGGGTTCATGCGGGTTCTGGTCAAGGGTCTATAGAAATAAGGATTCAATGTTAGTACAACATTAATGCAATGCAAAAAGAGCAGCTTATGCTGCTCTTTTTGCACCACAAGACTAAGAAATAAAAAAAACATAACACATACCTTGTACCCCACACCTGCAGGTGTAGGGTACTGGGACCATGCATGCCAGCTCATCCATATGCTGGTGCATACATACACCGGCTTGTACACATGGCAGTTTGTATGGGTCCCCGTCATTCGGGGGTCGATAGGCAGGGTTATGGGGGGTTCTTTGTCAGTATTCATTTGTGAGGGCAGTTGAAACCTACAAATATTATTTTTAAATTAGTTAGGAAATAAGGGCCACGCAAAAAGAGCAGCTTTCGCTGCTCTTTTTGCATGGCTGTAGGTACTGAGAGGGGCAGGGACTTACCTGATATAGAACCACACACCTGCCAGGGCAGGTGTGTGATTCGTGCCCTCGTTTGGCATGCTGCCATGGGCTTTGGTGTGGTCGCATCATTGGCCCATTGCTGTGTCACATTGGTGTATTGTGCTGCCATGTATTGCATTGCTGTGTCGTGTTGCCATGTGGCATGTTGCTGTTTGGGCTTTTGTCATTTTGTGGGTTATCACCCTGTGTTGGATGGGCCCTAATCTAGAATAATGCATGTCAGTAAAAAAAAATTCCAAAGCAGTGCAAAAAGAGCAGCTTATGCTGCTCTTTTTGCGCCACAAGAATAAAAAATGAAAAGAAATATTACTTTGTAGTACCCCACACCCACTGCAGCAGGTGTGGGGTACTGGAGCCATACTCCAGCTCACATGTGTGGTGGTTTGTATGGGCCCCCTTGTTTGGGTGTCGACAGGTGGGGTTATGGGGGTTCTTGCATGGGTATTTGTTTGCGTGGGAAGTGGTGACCTAGAATATAAAATTATATGTTAGTTAAGAGTCAAAGACCACACAAAAGAGCAGCTTTTGCTGCTCTTTTTGCATGCCTGTAGCTACTGGGGGGGACTCACATTATATAGTACCACACACCCGCTGTGGCAGGTGTGTGGTTCCTGGGGGCCTCATTTGGCGCAGTCGTGTGCTTGTTTGGCACATTGCTGTAGGCCGCGTTGCCATGTGTCACATTACTGTGTATCACGTCTTCATTTGGCATGTTGTCATGTTGCACTGTTGTGCGTTGCATTTCTGTGTCACAGTGCTGGATGTCGCATTGCTGCATTGCATTCCCATATGTCGCATGGCTGTTTGGGCTCTCATCATGCATTGGATGAGGCCTCAATCTAAAATAAATAAAGAGACATTAGTAAGATGTTCCAAAGCAGCGCAAAAAGAGCAGCTTTTGCTGCTCTTTTTGCACTGTTGTATCTACTAGAAAAAACACTCACCTTGTGACCACACACCCACAGCGGCGGGTGCGTGGTCGTGCAGTTGCCTTTTTGGGCAGTGGCAGTTGCTTGTTGTGGTTGTGGAGATAGGAAGAAAGATGCAGATTCAATGCTGGCAATTAGCATCGAATGATACCAAGAACGTCTAATACTCAAGAAGTGCCCAAGCGCTGGTGCTGCAAGCACAGTACACAATAATACCAAGCATGTATATTATAGATAAATACTATATAATAAAAATATGTCCAGGAAAACCCAAAGAAGAGGATGGTAATGAGTCAGAGCTCAATAAGGCATGAGATGGCTAATTACAGAGTGGATTGGGCCACATCTACGCATCAGAATTGGCCCAATCCACTCTGTAATTAGCCATCTCATCCATACAACCATGCCACAACAGCAACAGCAACAACAACAACAACAGCAGCAACAGCAGCAACAGCAGCAACAGCAGCAACAGTGCATGACTGCGACCACACAACCATGACCACACAATCACACACCTGCTGATGCGGGTGTGTGGTCATAAGGTAAGTTTTGTCTCAGTAAATACAATAGTGCAAAAGAGTAGCGCAAGCTACTCTTTTTGTGCTGCCATGAATTTTTATACTAACATAGCCTGTATTCCTCCAGATCAAAACCAAAACAATGAACAACAGGCCACCCAATGAGTGAGCCCAGGAACCACACCTGCCACAGTGGGTGTGGTACTATTTAAGGTGAGTCTCCCCCCCCTGATAGATGCAGCCACACAAAAAGAGCAGTGAAAGCTGCTCTTTTTGCATCGCTTTTAATTTTGTAACTAATTATATTTTATTCTAGGTACAGTATTGTCACAAATGAAGACCGCAGACCCATGAAGCAAGCCCCCCACAATGATAACACACCCACAGAGGGGACCCCCAGATGATGACATGCCACATGAAGAGATGAACCACACACCCGCTTCAGCAGGTGTGTGGTAATTTTAAGGTGAGCATATAACCACACAAAAGGAGCAGCGTATGCTGCTCCTTTTGTGTGGCTTTTCTTTTTTCCTTTTTACTAATGTATTAGACATTATTTTAGGTTGTCTGAACCCATGACCCCACCAAGCAAACACATGAGAATGGCAACAGACCTGCCAAACGAAACCTGCAAGAGTTCAAACCCCCAACATGACAACCAAGCCCCATACCGAGTACGAACCGCACGACCATGGTACAAACCAAGGACCACACCCACTTCAGTGGGTGTGGTCCTACAAGGTTTTTATTTTTTTAATTTGATTTCTATATGTACAATGACGCAAAAGGAGCAGTGCAAGCTGCTCCCTTTGTGTCACTTTGAATTTTTTTACTAATCGACATTCTCACTCTAGGATCTGAACTGAGACCCACAAAACAAAACACCTGCCCAAGTGACAACCAGCCCCCCTGTACAGAACCAAGTACATGACCAGGGTGCAAAGGGAGTACCACACACCCACTTCAGCAGGGGTGTGGTACTAGTTCAGGGGAGTTCCCCCCCCCTCAATAGATACTGTGGCGCAAAAAGAGCAGCAAAAGCTGCTCTTTTTGTGCTGCTTCAAATTTTTAACTAACACATATTTTAATATCTAGGTCATCATTTGATCCAACGTCCCACACGAGTCCAACTGAAGGGTATGTGGTACTGGGCATTGCTGCCTTGGGGCTTGGATGGGGGCTCACCCGGCTCGTTGGTGGCCATTTGGGTGGGTTTGGCTTGGCAGTTCACCATTGTGCGGGTCATTTGGGGGTCATGGCTGTCTGTTGTCATCATTTCGGGAGCTTCAAATTCAATCCTAGAATTGAATGATAACGAACATTGTTGGAGGGATAAAATCCCATTACATACATACCTCATCCGGGCCCAATTACCTCCTCAAACGAATCCATATTCTCACATTTCTCTCATATCCACACTTGTTATTCCTCTGGCCGTCAAAATAGCATGGATTCACATCCCAGGATCTGTGGTCCTTTTTACTTTCCTCCACCCTATATATGAGACAATTATTTGTCCATCCTTGGCACTTCAACAGGCCATCAAATTTGTACTTATCTCCAAGCCAGTTCATACAGGCTATAGCAATTCAACTTGCTTACTTTCATCCATCTATTGTATCACCATCAGTGTATCCAATTGCCTCAAGGGCAGTATTTGACCTTGTATTATGTAACACGACTCCCACTTTGACTCACAGACTTGTCACATGTTGAATAGGGGCTATTCCAATACTCTCAAGGAGTATGTCGTGAATATCTCCACCAATTTCGATCAGATCGACTCGGCAAGACAGCGCCCATAACGCTACGATTAATACCTGTCTAACGGTATCACACATACATTTATCGGATGAGAACTGCATCCTCCAGGTCGATTTTACCTCATGTTCCACACTATTCTTCAGTATTTCGCAAATACCTCCATCAGTTTAGATCCGATTTGTTCGAAACGATCACTCCTGGAAAGATGCTTAAAATCCGCATTGAACAGTACCAAGGGAAAAATGAGCGGATAAGAACTCGGGATTCTGTAATTTAGTCTCCCCATGGCTCATTTCACTTTTACCTCTGCTTTCTGATTACTAAAGGCAATTATGGTTCCGGCACCCTATGTCCGATGGAGGGTACATCTAGGGCGACCAGTTCCACCTTTCCCCAAGGGATTTTGTTCAGTAGGAGAGGAGGAATACCTTGGTCAAGCCATATTCCCCTATTCTGACCTGTTAATTGAATATCTCCTTCAGTCTTGAAGCTTTTGACTTGATTTCTTTTTCATCATTTTCGCCTTAATCCCACCTTTCCACCGGTTACCATAGCATTTTTGTGTGATGCATATTAAGTGCAGGAGATGCGAATTTCGATTGTCTTTCCCCCCATCCCCAGTTGAAAAGCTAGTTGAACTGCTGCTGGTGTCAGGGTAAATTCCAAAACTCAACCCCCACTAATCACACTTTTGATAGGCTCTCAAGAGGAAGACCTAGAGTGTGATTCCCTGATTTATCAACCCCTTCATTTATTGTCTGGATAGGCTCAGTCTATAGAGGACAATTTCACCCATTCAAAGACCTCCCTCCTCTCAGACCCCAACATTCGGATTGGCCCCGTGATCCCCTCTCTTTGTCCTTGTTTCCATTTCGCAGACTGTGGCTGGATTCAACTTCTGTTTCCCGCTTACAATGTTAGTAAAAAAAATTTGAAGTGATGCTGAAGGGGCAGCTTGCACTGCTCCTTTGGCGTCACTGTAGATGTAGAAAGTTTTAAAAAAATACCTTGTAGTACCACACACCCGCATTGGCAGGTGTGTGGTACTCGTTGTTGCCCAGGGTCGTGTACCTTCGACTGCCAGTTTTCTGTACAGTTCTCAGGTGGGTTGGGGGGTTTCGGGTACATACTTGTTTGGGGGGAAGGAAGATCTAGAATACAAGAATTTAGATCAGTAAAAGTTAACATGATGCAAAAAGAGCTGCCTTCACAGCTCTTTTTGCACCATTGGGGATGCATTACATTACATACCTTGTATAGAACCACACACCCACTACTGCAGGTGTGTGGTTCATCTCTGTGTTTGGTGCATCATTGTTCATGGGGATGTTGTCATTCTGGCAGGGCTTTGCTTTGATGGTGTTCATCTCTGTGTTGTGCATCATTGTTCATGATGTTTCATTCTGAGCTTTGTGGGTCTTCCATTTGCAGCGATACCTAGAATGAAAAATTATTAGTTAAAAAATTAAAAGCGATGCAAAAAGAGCAGCTTTCACTGCTCTTTTTGTGCCATTGGATACAGGAAAATCACCTGCCTTAAATAGTACCAGACACCCACTGTGGTGGGTGCCTGGTTTGCATTGGCTTTTCATTCAGCAGGGTTTGGTGGTGCATTCATCAGGTTTTCTTTTGGCGTGGCAGGGGTGTGGTACAAAAGGTCTGTTTTTTGATTTTGATTTTGATTTGCAAGTGGTGCAAAAAGAGCAGCAATAGCTGCTCTTTTTGCGCTGCTTTGAATTTCTAACTTAATATTTTGCTGCCCAACACCCCAGCAACATGCCCCCTGAACCTGCATCTGAACACCGGACGACCCCCTGTCCAAAGTCTTGAGGAAGCAACGGACGGTACCACACACCTGCCCTAGTGGGTGTGTGGTATGTTTTTTTAATTGAATTTTTAAATAAATAAATACATAAGTTGATAAAAACAAAAACAATACACAGCTTAGGGCGACTACTTTTGACCCTTGAAGGCCTGTTTTTAAGGTTTTCAAACATACCCTTGAAGGGTTTCCTCATAGCAGGCCAGTACCTACTATGGTAGGTCATATCACTTGCTACTACTCCTAGAGCACTTGCTATGATGAATCAAACACTTGCTATGACCTATCAAACACTTGCTACAACCTATCAAACACTTGCTATGATGAATCAAACACTTGCTATGACCTATCAAACACTTGCTATGATGAATCAAACACTTGCTCTGACCTATCAAACACTTGCTATGACCCATAGAACACTTGCTATGACCTATAGAACACTTGCTACCACCAGTAGAACACTTGCTATGATCTATCAAACACTTGCTATGACCCATAGAACACTTGCTATGACCTATGGAACACTTGCTACCACCAGTAGAACACTTGCTATGACCTATCAAACACTTGCTATGACCTATCAAACACTTGCTATGACCCATAGAACACTTGCTATGACCTATGGAACACTTGCTACCACCAGTAGAACACTTGCTATGACCTATCAAACACTTGCTATGACCTATCAAACACTTGCTATGACCCATAGAACACTTGCTATGACCTATAAACACTTGCTGTGACCCAAAGAACACTTGCTATGATGAATCAAACACTTGCTATGACCTATAAGACACTTGCTACCACCAGTAGAACACTTGCTATGACCTATAAGACACTTGCTACCACCAGTAGAGATCTTGCTATGACCCATAGAACACCTGCTATGACCTATAGAATACTTGCTATGACCTATAGAACACTTGCTATGACCTGTACCACACTTGCTATGACCTGTACCACACTTGCTATGACCTGTACCACACTTGCTATGACCGTACCACACTTGCTATGACCTGTACCACACTTGCTATGACCTGTACCACACTTGCTATGACCTGTACCACACTTGCTATGACCTGTACAACACTTGCTAGGATGTATAGAACCCTTGCTGTGAGGAATCAAACACTTACTATGATCTATAGAACATATAACAGGGTGACTACAAACACCCTTCAAGGTCTGATTTTAGTGTATGAACCCCCCCCCCTTGAAGGGTATCTTGGTAGCAGGTTATCACCTGCTATTCCTGGATGCTACAGAATGACATCCTCTACCACCTGCTATGGTGGATTAATAGTACCTACTAATGGCTGGATATCACCTACTGTGAAATTCATAGCACCTACTAATGACAGGACTGTATATATTGCATATCACCTACTGATGGCATAATGGACTGACTGTGGAGTGCATATCATCTACTAATGGTTTGATATCACTTACTATGGAATCCAAATCACTATGCATTGCATGTCTATCCTTACTAGTGCTTTTGTAATCATTCCTAATCTAATTATTCCCTAATTAGGTAATAAAATAATTATGTAATCTTACTTGTACCCAACTGGCCCTTTCAGCCTGCTTATGCACATGGAAGAAGGGGGGTGGCAGCTTTGAGACTGTGGGTGGGGACCTTGGGGGCACTAAGTGGGTGTGGGGCATCAAGAACTTGGGGGAGGGGGCTGTAACAGGGAGACAACAGTTACTAAAAAAATCAAGAGTGGTGCAATAAAGAACAGCCAGAGGCTGTCCTTTTCTGCATCAGACAATGATAACATACCTCACCACCACACCCCAGTCTCTAGTGGGGTGGGGTGGCTTCTCCTGGGCTCTCAGTCTGGGATGGGGTGGTATTGAGTGGATTGAAAAAAAGCTTCTGGCAGCTGCTGGCCAATTGACTTATGACTCAACACTCAACACTGGCAATTGCCTGGTTCCAACAGCATGTGACCTATGGATCAATGCCACACAGCTGTAAATAGAAATTACCTTTTATACATGTTAGATGGTGTATGCTTAGGGCAAAAACTAAACAAAGAGGCTGGTTGGGTGTGAATATCAGGTAATTTGAGAGAAAAATGCCCATAATGTAAGAAGAAGAACACATATTGCATTGAAAATGAGTTCAATGGAAAGAGATGATCAAGGTGCATTGAATGGTGGTACCCACATCACAATCCATGCAGAATTGATGGCAGGAGGTTGGTGAGGATGCCAAAAACAGGAAATATGAGGCAGCTCCACACAGGGGGCACCAAAATAATCATCCTCAGAGATGAGGATAGAGCTCAATGAGACCAATATAATGGTACAAAAACAAAAGAAATTGGTCCATAAATGGGGGAGATATGGCTGCCAGCTCATC
The DNA here is from genome assembly GCA_014904985.1 of Hydnum rufescens UP504. NCBI lineage: Eukaryota > Fungi > Basidiomycota > Agaricomycetes > Cantharellales > Hydnaceae > Hydnum > Hydnum rufescens. The sequence goes on from MU129319.1 coordinate 27,473, forward strand.
AAGGAGAAAAGTGCCCATAAAAGATGAACCACTGCTCCAATTTCATCACAACCAGGACCATTGGAACAAGGGAGTCAAGGCCTTTCATTTAAGTCCAAAGTCAAAAAAAAAAAAGTCAAGGGTTCCCCCTAGAATGTGATTCAAAGTGCGCCCAGCCAAAAGAGCAGCAGGATTGATGCTTGCAGGGTCACCACACAATTACAACAAATCCAGCCCCCAGATGCTGAAGATTAACCACCTCAAGTATGACAGAGTTGCTGCAGGGGCAGCTCAGTCTCCTCAGAGGTGGCATCAAGTTGACACAGACTCAACACAGCCAAACAGCAGCTGGATTGATGCTTGCTGGGTCACCACTCAATTACATCAAATCCAGCCCCTGCATGCTGGAGGCTAACTGCCTCAAGTATGACAGAGTTGCCACAGGGCAGGTCTGTCTCCTCAGAGATGGCATCAAGTCGACACAGACACAACACAGCCAAAACAGCAGGTAGATTGATGCTTGCAGGGTCACCACGCAATTACATCGAATCCAGCCACTGGATGCTGGAGACTAACTACCTCAAGTATGACTGAGTTGCTGCAGGGGCAGCTCAGTCTCCTCGGAGGTGGCGTCAAGTTGACACAGACTCAACACAGGCAATTGCCGAGTGTGATTAAATTAATACAGCGACTGTCAATCAATAGCATGCAACAGGTGGGGGAGCAAGGGAAGAAGTATCATGTAGCTAATATATAGATATTATATAGTGCATAGAAGTCCAAGAAAACAGAAGTCAAAAGTTGGATTGATCACAATACTGAAATGCACCATATCAAGAACTTTAAACCCTATCTGAGACTCTTCTATGCATGGGATCAGGGCCATTCTGTGATATGATGCTCATGTATATGTCTAGTAACATATCAGTCCATGGGACATGAGTTGGACCTTCAGGGAGGCTTTAAACCCACAAATTTCCTTATAAGGGTATGTTTGTTTCCTCCACTGAAGACTCAAATCTGCACCTGAGGGTGTGATATTTGGAAAATGGGCACTCTTACCATGTGCCTATCCTATCAGAACATTTCTGCAATTTTTTTTCATTTTTTTCCTTATTAGGATAAGTTTGTTTCCTTCACCACAGACTCAAATCCACATGTAGGGAAGAAATAGTTGGAAGATGAGATCACCTATCATATGCCTACCCCACCAGAACATTTCTGGAAATTTTAGACCTCCTTCCTTATTAGGGTAGGTTTGTTTCCTTTACCACAGGGTGAAATCAGCAGCTGAGGGTGAGATATATCTGCACCAACAACAGTACCTTACTGTGGAATGGTTAGCATAGGCACAGTAACTGCCACAGTAACCCCATTTCATTAAACCATTTGCATCCAGGCTATTATTTATTATTCCAGTTAGATAATATATATTTTATAATATGAAAATCCCTAAATGTGGTAATTAGATAGCCTAATAAGGAAGGGTGCATTAGATAATATCCCATAATACCTTGGATAATACCCAGTTACATAATACACTGATTGCTATTGAAAAAATCCCTAAATGTGGAAATTAAATAAACTACATCCAAGAAAAATTTCCCCATCCAGCCCAATAGGGACCAGGAGGGGATGGTCCCTGGGATGGATGGATGGACCCATAGGGACCCTGATACAATGAAAAAACCAGGCCCAGGGCCATTGGTTAG
>MU129320.1:2058-29096 GCA_014904985.1 Hydnum rufescens UP504
TGGCGAACACCTCACCATACCTCCAGCCTTTGGAATAGCTGAAGGGGAAGGAAGCGCGGCCCTTGTCCCTGTGCCACGGATACTCTTGAATGGCTCAAGGCTTGAATGACAATACCCAGCATTTTACAAGTATAAAGATGAGAATCATGATGCTTCCGACTGTGGGATGTGGTCCATTTGGAAGGTGAGATGATTTATTATTTATTTTTCTCCGTTCATTCGCGGTCAACAATGACTTGTCGTAGATTCGAAGAAAGCCACATATACGTTCACTATTGTAACAGACCTCATCCTCTAAAAGTGTCCTCTTCATGATAGGATGCCAGTGGTTCTCTTCCTCCAAAGAGGACATAGAACTCTGCTCAATTCTAGAATGGTCAAAGGAGGTCTCCAGATTGATAATCCGCCATCAACAGTGAGCTTCGAAGTTGTAAGTCCCCCCCCCCCTTCCTTAATTCCACTCGTGAGCCTGTTTTTCACACTTCGTTCTTGCACATGGTCCTATTACGCTTTCTCAAAGGAAGTGGGAAGGTAGGAACGGAGTAGTCCTCCTTCGTTCTTCTCCATCTCAAAAGCGACAAGATGGAACGAGCTTGTCAGCAAGCAGCGCGAAAAAGCGAAGAAGACCTACTCCTCGGAGACATCTCGAACCCTCCCCACTGTGAGAGAGGGAAAGCAAAGCGGTTGAGAAGAACGAATTTCCGGGAAATCTGATTGCGATGCCTACCGGATGGGGACGGAGACCGAGATGACTCACTCGTAGGGAAGGATGGGAACTTGTTCATTTACGCGCGACTGACGATCCGCGTCATTGGGGACGATCGGTTGCGAGACCCTCAGATACATCTAAGTAGACTTGATAACCAGTCCCTCGCAGCCGATGCAACCATATTCGCGGTGGACGAGCTCTACCTGGGTGCCCGCAATTCCTTCCGTGTATAATACAAGGAAAACTGTGAACAGTTCAAATCGTGTCGGAGCATGTGCTGTTGCGCGACCCTCCCGTTGCATCGCTGGCAGATAGTTACATACGAAACACGGCGCCCGTTGAGCTAGCTTAAGTCATCTTCACTCAGTCATCGTTCCCCCCATTCCGATACACGAAGCGCCTCGCATCTACCACCCTTCAATATCGAGTTATCACGGACCCTTGCGATGTTCTTAATGCCAGAGTCGGTCATGTTCCTCTGCCGAACAGACTGGTCACGCCATCCGATCCATCAAACTAATGGAAACACATCTAAAGCGGACGTACTGGTATTTCGGATCCACACTCGACAACCGGGAAAGTAATGGATTTGAGAAAAAGTGAGAGGGCCTTGTCACCGGAGTCTCAGTATGCATGTCAGACTGACATCCACATCTATCGCGTGTGCAGTCGGGAGAAGAGAAGATGGAGGCATTGAGGTTCACGAAGCAGTCGATTTATGGTGGTTGAAGCATCGAGTCTGATTGGGGTTTTCTAGTGCTGTAAGCTCAATTCGGGGGGCACACGATGGGCAGTATGTGTATTCTTATTGTATCATTGGGTGGAGAGGCTGATGACTAAATGATTCTTGATGACAGAAAAGTTCAAAAGCAACAAACCATTTGTGGCAAGATAGGCACGCCTATTATAGGGACTTAGAAATTTTTCATCTTTTGAACACCTTTAGACACCGCCTAGACGTGCCTATATAAAAACCACCTCTTAGGTCAAAGGCCAATGCAACCAGAACCCACCTAAGAGGTACCTTTTTGGGGGTGCGTTAGGTGTGCAATTGCTGCCAAAAAGGACTGGGAGATCGACTCATTTGATTTCAATGGTGCCTATCTAAATGGCAAATTGGACCCCGATGAGGAAATTTACATGCAATTCCCCCCTGGTTACAAACCTCGGGGTACAAATATGATCCTGTGATTACAGAAGACCCTTTATGGTCTTAAACAAGCCGGCCGACACTGGTACAATTCACTCTCATGGGCCCTTACTGATCTCGGATTCAGCACAAGCCAAGCTGATCCCAGTGTTTTTCATACTGAGGAAGAGGGACAGCCACTTATACTGGCAATCCATGTCGACTATTGCACATTTACGGGTTCATCAAGAAGGTTACTTGATGTGTATAAGGAGAAAATAAATGCTAAGTACTCTATTACCAATCTCAGGCCACTACACTGGCTACTTGGAATTAAGGTCGAGCAAGATCACAAATCCTGAGTTATTCAACTCTTGCAGACTTCTTACATCAACTCTATCATCAGACAATTCTCCCTGAATGATGCAAAGCCCATTACTACACCAATGGAGCCTGGAGCCATGTACTCACAGGCAGACTGCCCAACCGATCTTATGGATGTCAACCAAATGAAATGGACTCCATATCATGAGGCTATCAGCAGCCTTATGTATGCATCAGTAGCCACCTGCCCTGATATTACTTTTGCTGTATTGACTTTATCCCAATTCCTTGACAACCCAGGACCAGTACACTGGGAGGCCGCCAAACAAATCATCCAATATTTGGCAGGTATGAAAGATGTTAATCTAGTGTATGGTACCGAATGTCATGATCTACTTGGCTTCACGGATGCCAATGGAGCTACGCAGAGCCACTGACATGCGATCTCCAGATACGCATTTCTAATCAACGGTGGTGCCATCTCATGGAGCTCAAGAAAACAAAAGCTGGTCACATTATCTATGGCAGAGGCGGAGTATGTCGCCACAATGCATGCAGCCAAAGAAGGTATATGGCTTCAGCGGCTAATTAATGAATTGTTTTGGCTCTCACTTGAGCCAACAGTGCTCTATTGCAACAATCAGTCAGCATTAAGACTCGCAATGGGCAACAATTATCATGCCTGAATGAAACATATTGATATACGGTTTCACTTTATCCACAAGACGATCAAAGATGAAACCTTCAATTTTACTTATTGTCCCATGGATGAAATGATGGCCAACATTCTCACAAAAGCCCTTGGGCCGATGAAATTGGATTTTCATGTGGTTGGACTTGGATTAGGTCACACTTGAGGGGGAGTGTTGGAGTTGGGGTGTTTGACAGACTGAAGGATGGGTCTGGCGGGCCAAAGGATGGTTTTAGAGGGGGCAACCCCTATTCGGTAATCACATTGGGTTCAAGCACATCTGCTGCATTTGGCAGACGTCTCCTAGGTCCATGAGCAGTTTCCTGCACCCATGGACCACTGACATAATTTGACCTGTATTCTCTTTAGTACACCTCTGTGTTTCTACTTGTAACTCCTGTATTTTCTCCTATCCTGTCCTGTAGGCCATAAAGTGGCCAGTAGTTCCAAATACCACAGTCTCTTTTGCTCTGCCCACCCTCACTCCACTCAAGCATTTAGGCTCCCTACAGATCTATCTGCCCTTGTCGTCGGTTCCCGGAGTCCTTAGGTTCTACATAGCCACAAGCAAATCAGTTTTCCTGATGCTACAAACCTTAAGATGGGATCGGTTTCATAGGATACTGTTGCTCCCATGACTGTGTCTCTGAATCTCACCATCATGCCATCACATTCCTTGGGTGTCCAGAATCAGGGCCCTGCCCTCATTATATTCACCTGGTTTCTCCGCTCCTGGTGTAGTCCCAGAGAATCCAACATGCCTGCCCAGGCACCTGAGGCAATCAACTTTGGGTACCTACTTAGGTAGGATGTTCTCTATAGGTACATCCTACCTAAGTAGGTCTAATCTATATGAGTTTGCCAGGGTTGCTCTTGGTTTTGTGCTTGAAAAATCAGGCTTGCTAGGGCTTATTTTTTGGCACTGGGTCCCCCTTAAAAATACTGGGGGTTCAGGGGCAGTAGCCCCTGAGAAGCTCTGAGGATGGAGGTCTGGGTAAGCCCAAAATTGGCCTATGGAAGCCCACCCTAGCTTGGGTAAGCTGATATTAGCTTCCAAGAGGGGTGGGCAAGCTTTTGCTCTGGAATCAAAGCTTCGGGCTTACCCAGGTCTCACTTTCACCTTCATGAGGTCACCCACCCCTACTGTTGCCTCTCCCAACCCTTCCTGGGCAACCCCACCCCTACTCTAGTTAGGCAACCTCTTGCCATAGGAGCCCATCTGCTCCTACTGTTCAGTGTGCAAAAAATTATATAATAAATATTACCTATATACATATTATGCAACTACTATATTACTTAATCAATTAGATAATTTATTAATTATATAATCTATACTGCATAACCGGCACTGGAAGCACCAGTTATGCACAGAGAGGGTAGCCCCTGCCCACCCCATCAACTAGAGGGTGGGGGCTGTGTTGATGTTTCAGGCCAAAAATTCCTGGGACCCAGGGCCCCTTGTGCAGCATGGAGGAAGTGGCATGAACAGCACCCACCCTTAGGCCAGCACTGTTCATGCCATCTCCCCCATCCCACACAAGGGGGCCTTGGGAGGTGCTAGAAGGGGGTTACCAGAGGGGGTACAGGCCCCTGGGGGTGCACCTGGGGGGTTCCTGTAATGGGGAGCATGGGTTAGTTAAAAAAATCAAGAGTAGTGCAAAAAGAGCAGCCAGAGGCTGCTCTTTTTGCACTAGAGTACCTAAAACAATAGTTACTTACCTTAACACCACACCCCAGTCTCTACTGGGGTGTGGTGGCTTCTCCTGGGCTCTTGGTAGATGGTAGTGGTGGTGTCATGCAAAATGAAAATGTTCTGGCAACAGCCGGTAAATTGAACCTGGGACTCAACACTGGCAGTTGCCCAGTTTCAAAGACAACCCACCTGCTGCTATATAAAAGCCTAAATGCAGTAATCAGATAGACCAGTAGGGAGGGTTCATTAGATAATATTCCATAATAACTTTGGATAGTATCCCATTACATAATATAGTGATTCCTATTAAAAAAAAGCATAAATGTGGAAATTGGATGAAGTACATCCAAAATATTTAGTCATACATAGACCCCTAAAGACCCTTACAGAGTGGAAAATACAGGCCCAGGGCCAATGGTTAGTGCCTGAAACAATAAGAGCAGTAAAAACAGTACTGGAACCACTGGAACTTGCTGAGACATAAGCACTGGGAGGATCATTTTGAAATTTGGCACATGATTAGATACTATTTGGGCACAAAACATATCAAAATTTCAGCCAGATCCATTCAGTAGTTATAGAGATATGAGGCAAACAAGTTTGAACATTGAAAATTGATTTACTCTCCCTACAGACAAGATATGGACTTGAAAATTAACATGGAGTATGGTCATATAGCTGACCAGATATGTGACAAAATCAGCTCATTTGGTTACTTCTAGGCATTCAATTCCCTTGGCAGGCAGAAAGGGAACAAAACCCCACTATAAATGTGAATCACTCCACATCAGACCAAACTAGGTGGAATAGGCTTGGAATGTTATTGCACTGGATATATCAAAAATGGAATAAATTGGATGTGTGGAAGTGGCTGAAATTGAGGGGGAGGGGGAAGATGATCAAAAGTGAATTACATAGGATGTAGAGCAGAAGTTGCTCTGATATAATGCCAATAGTTTAATACATATATGGGGAGTATACATCCCAACTATCAGACTGATTGGGCTCCATCTAGGCACTATTCCACAGCACTCCCCTGTCAGGGCCACGCTGCGACGAGAGCACCAAACAAATATAACACAGATAATTCCGGCTAAGTCCGGTGTAAGTCCGGCTAAGTCCGAGAGAATCCGGGCAGGAATGAGATAACGAAGATAGGAGGGGACGGAGAGGCAATCCAGCAGCCCGGAAGGGACTAGGTGGAAACAAGCACAGCGGTCCTTAAGCTCGCGGAGTCAACTGGAAAATACTCGGACCTGTAGTCCGGAGTAACAGCGGAAATCCTGAGATTATGTAATACGAATACGGAATACATGAAGGCTGACCTGTAGTCCGGAGTAACAGCGGAAATCCTGAGAGACCAAAGCTGGGGTCTCTGGACTTCGCTCTCGGACTACTTATACATGATGACTATACTACGGGGGAGTGATCGCTAAACTGGAGGTGGTTACAAGGGGGACAGGAACAGGAACAGGAACAGGAACTCGGCCAGGGGGTGAACCGGAAGCAATGGGAAATGAAAGGGAAATGAAAAGGAAATGAAACCAAGATAGGGTTGGACCGGAGTCAAACCGGAATCAAGCCGGAAGCAAAGTGGACTTGGGTGAGGGAAATAAGTGGAGAACCGGACTGGAGGTGGGCGGAGGAGGACCGGAGTTGACCGGAGTAGACCGGAGTAGACCGGAGTTGGGGGCGAACCCTGACATCCCCCCTAAATAATAATTTCCTCCCCAGAGCCTTCCGTCCATGCAATGGCCCTGAAAATTTACCCTTAGGTCATCCAAATACATTCATAACATTCCCCAAAATTTCAGATTCATGACTCCAGTGTGAGAGTTTCCATAATATTTTCAAGTTTCACTGACATACACCCTCCAGTTGGGGCACTTCCAGAGCTCCAATCACTCCCATTTTTTGTAGGCCACATCTGGTCACCATTTGAGCTCAGGCCCAATTTTCAGCCCATTCTAAGCACTTTTGACATTGGTCACATGATCAAGATCTCTTCCTCCCCCTGCTTTGCTCAGTAATCCAATTTGTATGGAGTTTGTTTCCGTCTGTAGTAGTAGTATGTAACAGTGTATGATTCAAGTTTCAGGACATTCCATGCTGTATTCATTGAGTTATTCAAGAAACATTCCAGATCAATTCAATCCAGGGGTCGGTATTTCCACTCAATACTGCATGCAGTTCTGACCCCAAATTGAATGGATCTAGGATGTTTCTTGAATAACTCAATGAATACTGCATGGAATATCCTGAAATTTAAATCATACACTGTCACATACTACTACTACAGATGGAAACAAACTCCATACAAATTGGATTACTGAGTGAAGCAGGGGAAGGGAAAGATCTTGGTCATGTGACCAATGTCAAAAGTGCTTAGAATGGGCTGAAAATTTGGGCCTGAGCCTCAAATGGTGACCAGATGTGGCCTACAAAAGATGGGAGTGATTGGAGCTCTGGAAGTGCCCCAACTGGAGGGTGTATGTCAGTGAAACTTGAAAATATTATGGAAACTCTCACACTGGAGTCATGAATCTGAAATTTTGGGGAATGTTATGAATGTATTTGGATGACCTAAGGGTAAATTTTCAGGGCCATTGCATGGACAGAAGGCTCTGGGGAGGAAATTATTATTTAGGGGGGAGTGCTGTGGAATAGTGCCTAGATGGAGCCCAATCAGTCTGATAGTTGGGATGTATACTCCCCATATATGTATTAAACTATTGGCATTATATCAGAGCAACTTCTGCTCTACATCCTATGTAATTCACTTTTGATCATCTTCCCCCTCCCCCTCAATTTCAGCCACTTCCACACATCCAATTTATTCCATTTTTGGATATATCCAGTGCAATAACATTCCAAGCCTATTCCACCTAGTTTGGGTCTGATGTGGAGTGATTCACATTTATAGTGGGGTTTTGTTCCCTTTTCTGCCTGCCAAGGGAATTGAATGCCTAAAAGTGAACCAAATGAGCTGATCTTTGGCACATATCTGGTCAGTTACATTACCATACTCCATGTTAATTTTTAAGTCCATATCCTGTCTGTAGGGAGAGTAAATCAATTTTCAATGTTCAAACTTGTTTGCCTCATATCTCTATAACTACTGAATGGATCTGGCTGAAATTTTGATATGTTTTGTGCCCAAATAGTATCTAATCATGTGTCAAATTTCAAAACGATCTGCCCAGCACTTATTTCTCAGCAAGTTCCAGTGGTTCCAGTACTGTTTTTACTGCTCTTATTGTTTCAGGCACTAACCATTGGCCCTGGGCCTGTATTTTCCACTCTGTAAGGGTCTTTAGGGGTCTATGTATGACTAAATATTTTGGATGTACTTCATCCAATTTCCACATTTATGCTTTTTTTTAAAATAGGAATCACTATATTATGTAATGGGATACTATCCAAAGTTATTATGGAATATTATCTAATGAACCCCTCCCTACTGGTCTATCTGATTACTGCATTTAGGCTTTTATATAGCAGCAGGTGGGTTGCCTTTGAAACTGGGCAACTGCCAGTGTTGAGTCCCGGGTTCAATTTACTGGCTGTTGCTGGAACATTTTCATTTTGCATGACACCACCACTACCATCTACCAAGAGCCCAGGAGAAGCCACCACACCCCAGTAGAGACTGGGGTGTGGTGTTAAGGTAAGTAACTATTGTTTTAGGTATTCTAGTGCAAAAAGAGCAGCCTCTGGCTGCTCTTTTTGCACTACTCTTGATTTTTTTTAACTAACCCATGCTCCCCATTACAGGAACCCCCCAGGTGCACCCCCAGGGGCCTGTACCCCTCTGGTACCCCCCTTCTAGCACCTCCCAAGGCCCCCTTGTGTGGGATGGGGGAGATGGCATGAACAGTGCCAGCCTAAGGGCTGGTGCTGTTCATGCCACTTCCTCCATGCTGCACAAGGGGCCCTGGGTCCCAGGAATTTTTGGTGGCCTGAAACATCAACACAGCCCCACCCCTCTAGTTGATGGGGTGGGCAGGGCTACCCTCTCTGTGCATAACTGGTGCTTCCAGTGCTGGTTATGCAGTATAGATTATATAATTAATAAATTATCTAATTGATTAAGTAATATAGTAGTTGCATAATATGTATATAGGTAATATTTATTATATAATATTTTTGCACACTGAACAGTAGGAGTGGATGGGCTCCTATGCAAGAGGTTGCCTAACTAGAGTAGGGGTGGGGTTGCCCAGGAAGGGTTGGGAGAGGCAACAGTAGGGGTGGGTGACCTCATGAAGGTGAAAGTGAGACCTGGGCAAGCCCAAAGCTTTGATTCTGGAGCAAAAGCTCACCTATTGATCACACTTCGGATAACCTAAGGGGGTGGCTTATGTGTTACATGTAAGCCCCCCAGTTAGGCCCTTTTCTCTGCCTTAGTAAATGATCTATCTGATCGTCCTTGAGGGACTTAGAGTATTTTCAGCACAAGTGGCATGTGCGCTGAGAAGCTCTGGGACCCCAATCATGGCAAACCCTGATAACCCCATAGACACTGGCATTCATGCACTGCTGGTGTTGAGTGGTGCCTCTTCATTGTTCCCAACATCCCTGACACTGCTCTTCTCAATCTCCCTCATTTCTTTTGCTACTTTTACTGCACTCTACACCTCCCATCATGCCTCATAGCTGACACAGAATAATGTCAAACTTTGTGTTTAATCCACTTGCACAGAAGGCTCCACCTCTGACCAGAAGGCTGAACACTACCAAACAATTTGAACTACATCAGCAACTGATGCATGCACAACAGGAGGCACTCAAAGGCTCCTGGTTTTCTATTGTGAGATTTTTGTAGAACCTAATCCTTAGTTAGGGGCATCCATCGAAACCACCAAGACTATACAGGATATCAGAGAGGATGCTTATTTCCCATCCAATTCTCAAGATCTTGACGACCAGTGGGAGGATATTCCTCAACCTATGCACCACCCACCCCACGAAATGGATGATGAAGAATTGTGGGAGATCTTGCACCAGATTCAAGCAAGTGTCCAGGCATCATGAGTTTCAGTGTGCAATTTCAGACATCTGATATGTCACTTACACAATCTGAATAAAGGAAGCAAGCACATCCAGTGACATGCATTCATGGGGCAGCAAGTTCTACAAGCCCAGTCAATGTGGGATTCTCAGCTCTCACCTCTGACAGAGGCCTATCTGCAGTACAAAGTAGATAGGCCTACATCTGAACCAATTCGATACCCAGGGCCTCTAGTGACCCTGCCTCAATATCTGAAAATTCTCACTTTGGACATCTTTAGTATGAGTTATATTTTCTCTTGGCATGTGGGCAGTAGGAACCTTACTATATTCTATTTAGATGGATGGACTGTTGAGTACATTCTGACACACGAGAATGAAATCTGGCCTAGTGTAGCCTTGATGCATGCTGGCTATCTCACTGTCACACCTGTCAATCCTACTGTTCATATCATTGATGGGGCAAGGCACAGCAGTCTGGATTGTCCTCAATCTAATTTGTTTGGCCAGGTATGGCCTACAAAGAAGCTGTGACAGGGAAACAGGGGAAGTTGACAGCCAAGGTGTAGCATTGCTGCTTGAGGTTGTGCAAGGATTTGCTTTCTGCTAGATGTTTCATTCTTATGCCCATTCTTGTTGAGATGTAACACTGCCACACTCCAATCTGGTACATGCTGGATTGAGTCCATGGGACTTCCCTCAGTTGTCCTCCCTAATCCAGGACTGGTGCTGAGGTAAAGTCCCATCAATAACCCTATGTAGACAGATTACTCACATATCCACCATGTAAAGTTCTCACCCCATTAGGTAGATACACATTACAGAGTTGTCCTCCCTAATCTGGGACTGGCACTGAGTTCTCACCCCATTAGGTTATGGGCCCATGAAAGTGGCATAAACTCAACTCTTGTGCATCACTATGACAACTCTGGAATCTGGTGATTCCAAATCATGTATCCTGCAGCTCATGAGTACAAATATCCCAATATGGAAAGTATGAACACTTGGTGTGATGCAGATCCTCACTGGTGCTGAAAGCTGTCCTTCCCCCTCCAATGCATATGTCCCCAACTCACTCATCTCTGAGGATGCACATGACCAGGCAGCTGCTAAGTGCACCACTGAAATCACATTATGGACAAAATTAGATGCAGACACATACAACCTCATTGTTGAACATGTTGATGACAACATGATCACACAATTTGGTGATAAAAATACATCAGCCAAAATCTGGCAAGTTGTCCTGATTGTCAACCAAGACACACACTCTGGAGTTACAGTGTTCTACATCAAGATCAGCATTATTGAATGCAAGTATGTTGATGGTACTGATAGTGGACCACATCAGCTGGATACACACAGAAAACCAATGACTTCATGGAATGAAAAAGAGCCTCAATGATGAATTCCTAGTGCTCCTACTCCTACACTCCCTCCCCAAGACTGAGGTCTGGGCTCAATTCATATCAAATACCATTGAAGCCACATCTGATAAATCTCCACTCACCATCACTCATGTCGAGTCCTGGCTGCTCCATGCAGAGTCATTGACCCAAGATGACACCAGAAACACACAATCTGCCCTTACTACAGCCACCCTAGTCCCAGTGAAAGTGAAGCCAACACATGGCCCACTATGCACCAACTGTATGAAGGGCCTGCACAAGGCAGAGGACTGCTGTGGGGAGGGGGGTGGGAAATTTGGCATCCCATTTGACACTCATGTCAAGGGCTCAGCCACAATGCCAACACTGGTTGCTGCATTTGCTCAATTCAATATCTACCATGGCTCCCTGCATGCATTTACTGCCTCCATATGGAATGGAGACTTCTGGGCAAGGGCAGATCTAGTAACCCCCCAGACCTTAGATGACATCCTCATCAATTCCAGATGCTCATGCCATATTTCACCTCACCATGACTGGTTTGATGACTCAACCTTTCAGCAACTGGACAAACCCATCAACATCGACCTAGGTGATGCCTTGTCCATCTTGGCCACAGGTATTGGCACAATCCACCTAGAGCTCAACATAAATGGGTGCCTACCTGTGGCTACATTGCAAATGTCCTATATGCAGAGCACATGGCCACCACCTTGCTGTCAGTGGCCAACCTCACCAAACACAAACATCCACTCATATTCAATAATGACTGATGTGAAATAAAGTCAAATATATCTGGTGCCCTCATCAGAATAGCCACCCAACATGGTCTGAGTGACCTCTACCATCTAATGGCCCAAGTCATCAATAACCCCATATCAGTCAACACTGCCATGGCATGCTCAATTGACATAAACATACTCCACAGATGACTTGGCCACCTGGGATATGACAATGTGCCAAAAGGACTGCAGAAGAAATTAGACAACAAAGGTGACAAGTGTGTCCTACTGGGATACACCACTGGAACCAAGGCATACTGTTTATAGTGCATCAGAGACCACTGAATCATCACATCCTGTGATGTCTCATTCAATGATGGTGTATACCTCAGAGATGCCCCACAAGAGCCATCAATCTCTCAGGACATTTGGCCAGTTGAAGTACAAGATGAAAATGGGTCAGAAAATACACTAAACCAGGAGAATGATACCCTAGAGGAGCCCCCCCTAGAACCAAATGTACCTGCACTGATGCCCATTCCCCACATCCCAATACCCCCCCCCCCTCATGGCACCAACACAACAGCCCCAATGAGAGTGCCAACCCCCTGAATGGTGCAGAAATGACCCAGAAAATGCATCCAGTGAGAGATATTTTTGCAATGCAGCTGGCTACCCAGACAAAAACCCAACTGTGGCGACAGCAGCCACAATCACCTCACAGGAACACAACATATTTGCACTATGAGCTGTAACATTGCCATAAAACTCTGAGGAACCATGCAGCTACAAAGAAGCCATGTGAAGTCACAATGCTGACAAATGGAAAAGGGGCATTGACAAGGAAATGCAATCTATAATCAAAAACAATACATTCAAAACCCTCAAACTCAAAGATGTACCCCCAAACCATAAACTCATTGGGAGCAAACTTGTCTTCAAATTGAAATGAGACACAGAAGCCAACATTGTACACTACAAAGCCAGACTGGTTGCACAGGGTTTCAGCCAGATACCAGGAATTGACTACTTTGAGACATACACACCCATCACAAAAATCACATCCATCAGAGTTGTCTGTGCAATTGCTGTGATACTTGACCTGGAACTTGAACAACTAGACATTAAAACTGCCTACCTGAATGGTCACCTAGAAGAAGAAATCTACATGAAACCACTGGTGTAAGCAGGAAACAAAAGGGAGAATCCAGCCACAGTCCATGATATGGAATCAAGAATGAAAAGAGGGGACCACAGGATCAATATGAATGTTGAGGCTTGAAGGAAGGAAGGTCTTTTTGGATAAAAATCTAATGCTGTAAGCAATGGCTGCTCAAGCAATAGAACAAAGAATGAATCTGGGTCACAATACCACACCCTAAGGCTCTCCTCTTGAGGCCCTAGACAAAGTGTAGCAGTCTTGATGGAATTCACCCAAGGAACCAGTGGCAATGCATCAGTGCCTCAAAACTGGGGAGGGGGAAAACTATAGAATTTTGCATCTCCTGCACTTAATATACATCACAAAAAAAATTCTATGGTAACTGGAAGAAAGGTGGGGTTAAGGTGAAGATGATGAAAAAGAAATCAAGTGAAAAGCTTTAAAACTGAAGGAGATATTCAAATATAAAGTCAGAATAGGGGAATATGGCTTAACCAAGTTATTCCTCCTCTCCTACTGAGCAGAATCCCTTGGAGAATGGTGGAACTGGTCATCCTAGACATACTATTTGTTGGATATAAGGGGGACAGAGAATAATTGCCATTAACAATCAAAAAAGTGGAGGCAATAATGGAATGAGACATGGGGGGAGTTAAATTGTAGAGAGCCTAGTTCTTGTTGGATCATTTTTCCCTTGGTACAGTTAGATGTGGACTGTCAACAGCCTTCTAGGTGTGCTGGTCATGAACAAATTGGATCAAACTGACTGAGAAATTCAAAACATACTAGTAAAATCAACCTGGCAAGTGCAATTTTAATTTTTTTCAGCTCATGTTTGCTATTGTCTGAAAGGTATGAATTGTAGCTTTCTGGGAGCTCCCTTGCTGAGTTGATCCAATCAAAACTGAGGCAGATATTCCATGTTTACTCATTGAGAGCACCACATTAGCCCCTATTTGTCATGTGACAGGTCTGCAAGTCAGGACCAAGACCTGGGTGTGTAATCTGTCATATTACATAATCACAATTTGTTAGAGTTACCCTTGAGGCAACAGATAGGTGTGCATGGGATTGATTGAAGGTCAAACAAAGCAAGTAAGTTGAATTGCTATTGCTGCATTGAGGTACAGCATAAAGAAGTGTAATATAGGGTGGCCTGTTGAAGTGCTGCAGATACACAATAAATTGGCTTCTGTGCAAACAAAGGAATGGCATGGATTCACAGGTATTAGATGTATGGGATACAGGCTTGTTCTCAAATGAATGAATGGCATGGGAACTGGACCACAGATTGACATAGGAATGGACTTGTTTAATTGAAAAATTATCCTTGGATAGGGTTTTCATGTAGTAGGGATTTGTCCCTCCAACACTGGACAGCATCAACACTGACCCCAATGATGTCTGGCTACTCTTATGCACCATCTATGGGCTGAAGCAATCTGGGAAGGTCTGGAATGACCTCATCCACAGTACTCATAGAACTTGGCTTTACCTGCTGTTCTGGTGACAAATGCTTATATGTGTACCACTGTGAAGACACCCTCATGATTATAACCCTATATGTAGATGACCTCCTCCTGGCCTCCAACTTGAAGGCATTCCTAACCAACATAAAGGATAAACTCAGGAAAAGCTTTAATACCATGGAACTTGGGCCAGCACACCTTATCATCAGCATAGAAATCATATGCAACTGCCCCAATAGGACAATCACCCTATCCCAATGCCACTACATCCAAGACATCTGTGAGCAATATGGCATGGCTGATGCAAACCCCATATGTATCCCATTGGACCCAAATGCCCCCCTGTCCATTTCCCAATCCCCACAAAATGACACTGAACATGCAGAAATGAAATCTACCCCTTACCAAAACCTTACCAGGGCCCTCCTCTACACAGCCATGGCAACCCAACCAGATGTTGCATTTGCCATTGGTACACTCTGCTGCTTCAACTCCAATTACAGCTATGAGCACTGGGTTGCCACCAAACATGTCATCTGGCACCTGAAAGGCACACAGGACCTCTCAATAGTCTATGATGGAAAACTTGACCACTCACTATCAGCAATTGTCCACAGCTATAGTGATGCTGATTGGGCAGGCAACATCAACACATGTGAATCCACAAGTGGATATGTGTTCATGATTGCCAGGGCTGCAGTCACATGGAGCAGCAAGGCCCAAGTGACCCCTGCACTATCCTCAACAGAAGCCAAATATGTCAGTTCAACACATGCTGCACAGGAAGCAATTTGGCTAAGAAACATACTCATGGACTTGGGCTCCAAACCAACCCAGCCTACAACAGTCTGGTGTGACAACCAGAGTGCCATAGCACTTGCCACAAACACAACTGATATCAGCACATGCATGAAGCACATAGATATATGACACCACATAGATATATGACACCACTTCATCCATAATGCTGTGGCTGAGAAACACATCCAGATACAGTGGTGCCCCACTGAAGATCAGGCTGCAGATATACTTGCCAAAACACTGCCCTGCATAAAACACAAACACTTTGTACAGCTCCTAGGCATGGTCCCTAGATTGTGGGGGGGTGTTGAGATGTGACACTGCCATGCTCCAATCTGGTACATGCTGGATCAAGTCCATGGGACTTCCCTCAGTTGTCCTCCCTAATCTGGGACTGGTGCTGAGGTAAAGTCCCATCAATAACCCTATGTAGACAGATTACTCACATATCCACTGTGTAAAGTTCTTTCCCCATTAGGTAGATACACATTACAGAGTTGTCCTCCCTAATATGGGACTGGTGCTGAGTTCTTGCCCCATTAATTCTTTTGTGCTAGATGGCCACCTCTGAAACCCATGCCTCCCAATGCATCCAGAGCAGTCAAATCTATAATTAATTGTCAGTCCATGCTGTAGTTTCATACTGTACTCACTCTAAGTCTAGCAAAGGAATTTTTTGTGATGTGACACCAATTGAAGTTAGCAAAGCAAAGGGGGGTCTAAGGACCTGTGACATTGTGACATATTTACCCCCCCCAAGCAGCAGAATGGCTGCTGACATATTCACAAAATTGGTAGTATTAAATTTCACATAGCAGCAAGCTCCCTTTTTTTGTTCTTGGGGATTACTGTCTCCTCATCTTGTCCCTCATACCATGCCACCTGATGATTTTGTGGGACCTATGGATGCCTTTGTCAAGTGAATTTCCAAAGATGAGTATAGGGAACAGAGTTCCATTGAGTTTGAAAAGCTTTGCCTCATCAATATAGCAAAAAGAAGCACCACCCTGAAAGGGGAGGTGATGAAGAATGATGAGGAGTGGGAAAAGGCTTGCCTTCACCAATGTCAAGGTATTCTTGAGCACAACTCCAACTTGGGGCACCCTTGCTTTTTGGTAATAAGATTGTCATTCTACACAGAAGTATTGATCTCATGTCTATTCCAGTCAAAGCATCCAGAAATTGTGAAGGTTATCTGTGAGCAACTCTAGAATTTTTGTGCCATTGGTGTGCCAGTGTCCTGCATCCTCATTAAGCCCCAGATCCTGGGAATCATCCAATCTCATGCTCCTGAGCTCCTCAAGGACCAAAAATTCAAGTGTTCTGACACATTCTGTTATGAGTTGTACTTGCAACCTCAATAATGTAAGCAATATTGCCCCAACTAAGCCCATGGTCACATGACAGCTCCCCTTGTCAAACCATTACTCACACATTGCACCATGTAACAAACCACATATTGTACCATCACATCCACCTTTCTTAATAATCCTCCCTTAATCTACTAGTATGTAAGTAGATAGTCCTGTATTCTCAATCCCTTAGAAAGATTGAGAATATATGTCTTTAGTTGACACTCTCTTCCTCACCTTCCTTCTTTCATATTAAGTCTCTCTGGGAATCAGTCTCCATTGCTCTGCTCCACCATGTACTCATCTTCCACAGCATTACATAATTCTCACATCATGAACCTCCTCATCAATTATATTAAGGGGCTGTCCCTTGTGCTTGACCCAATTACATAATTGCCTCCTTGATCCATGAACAACCCTTAACACATTCATTCATAAATTCCTACATTCAAATTTACAATGGTCTATGCATACTTCTACTCAGGCAATGCAAAAGACTCCAGATAACTGGGGAAAGCTTTGCAAGGATATGTTCATGTGTGTTGTTTACTACTATGGTTGCCAAAGTCAGGTTCAGGTCAGGTTTTGCCCCATTTGGGCAAAACCTGAACTTAACCAAAACCTGAATCTTCTCAATTGGCAAAACCTGAACCTAACCTGAAGAAAACCTATCTTAGGTTAGGTTCAGGTTAGGTTCAGGTTTAACCAAGGTTCAAACCTGAAATCATGAGCCCCTTCAGACATGAGAAATATCTGAGCTCAACACTGATTTTAACCATAATCCAGAATGAGTCATCAATTCTGGCAAGTTCAAGAATTATGTAAACAGGTTCCTTGGTGGAGAAATATGTTACTTTGAAGTGAAGTTATACATAAAACCTCATGAACAGTTTATATTGACTATACTTAGTCTATGTATAGTCAATATAAACTTTGTATGAGGTTTTATGTTTAACTTCACTTCAAAGTAACCTATTTCTCCACCAAAAAACCTGCTTACATAATTCTGGAACTTGCCAGAATTAATGACTCATTCTGGATTATGGTTAAAATCAGTGTTGAGCTCCAATATTTCTCATGTCTGAAGGGGCTCATGATTTCAGGTTTGAACCTTGGTTAAACCTGAACCTAACCTGAACCTGAAAACATGGGGGCCCAAAACCTGAACCTGACCTGAGGAAAATTACATGAAACCTGACCCCAATGGAACCTGACTTGGGTCAGGTTCAGGTTCAAACTCAGGTTTTCCAGGTTTGTAACCTAACTTCAGCAACCATATTTACTACATTAAAATCTTTGACATTCCTGCTGAGGTCATAATCAATGACCAAGCTGGTGTCTGTTTGATTCCAGCTGGGAATATGGTTGCTGAAGTTAGGTTGCAAACCTTGGAAACCAGAGTTTGAACCTGAACCTGACCTGTGGTCAGGTTCAGGTTAAGTTCAGGTTTTGGGCCCCCAGGTTTTCAGGTTTAGGTTAGGTTCAGGTTTAACCAAGGTTCAAACCTGAAATCACAAGTCCCTTCAGACATGAGAAATACCTGAGCTGTACACTGATTTTTACCATAATCAAGAATGAGTCATCAATTCTGGCAAGTTCCAGAATTATGTAAGCAGGTTCCTTAGTGGAGAAATATGTCACCTTGAAGTGAAGTTAAACATAAAACCTCATGCAAAGTTGAGGAGGTTTTATGTTTAATTTCACTTCAAAGTAACATATTTCTCCAATGAACCTGTTTACATAATTCTGGAACTTGGCAGAATTGATGACTCATTCTGGATTGTGGTTAAAAAATCAGTGTTCAGCTCAGATATTTCTCATGTCTGAAGGGGCTCATGATTTCAGGTTTGAACCTGAGTTAAACCTGAACCTAACCTGAACCTAACCTAAGATAGGTTTTCTTCAGGTTAGGTCCAGGTTTTGCCAATTGAGGAGATTCAGGTTTTGCCCAAATGGGGCAACACCTGACCTGAACCTGACTTTGGCAACCATACATATCCCTTGCTTGATTGAAGCATCTGCCAACCATGGAGGAAGGACACCATCAGGGAAGTCAGCAACATCACCCCTTGTATCTTCCCATATATCCTGATCAACATCCTGTAATATAGTGTATTACATAAGGGAGTTCAGACCAACTTGGTCAGCCACAAATGTATATCTAGTTAGATACAATGAGCCTTGCATTTAAATAGTCCAACTAGATGTTTTTAGGTGGGGCCTCCAGGGGTGATTTTGGACCCTCAGACAAGGGGCCCAGGGGCCCCTGGCTCTGAACTTGGAAAAATTCACCAAAATTGGGACTTAGAGAATCAAGACTTAGACAGGAGTAGCTGGGGTGCCCCCAAGCAGGTCAATGGGCCATACAGGCTTATCAGCAACTATGATTATTTACTTATTATTGTTGATTCTCATACATATTATTATTATACAAGTATTATACACATCTATCTACCCTCAGCCTCACCTGGGTCATGTGTTGTCATTTGGGGTGTCTTTAATTACACCTGCTACTGTGGGTGTGTGGTTTGTCTGTTCATGTGGCATGTCATTGTTTGCTGGTTTCCTTTGCAGGCATGTTGTCATTAGGGGGGGCTTGCTTTGCAGGTCTTCATCTGTGGCAATACCTAGAGTAAAAAATTATCAGTTAAAAAATTAAAAGTGATGTAAAAAGAGCAGCTTTCACTGCTCTTTTTGCACTGTTGGGGGTATGCAATGTGACTTACATTATATTGAACCACACCCCCACAGCAGTGGGTGTGTGGTTTGCATTGTCACCTCTTGCACCTTCATTTGGTTGGGTTTCATTTGGGTGTGGTTTTTTGTTGGGCAGGTTTTTTTTGCCATGGTGGCATGTGAGCCCTAGCCAGTTGGGCCTCCTCAGTGGGCATCTGAGACAAAGCAATAGCCTAGAATAATAAAAGTTGTTAGTGAAGAAATTACAAACAACACAAAAAGAGTAGCTTTTGCTAGTGTTTTTGTGCTATTGTACCTACTAGAATAAAAACTCACCTTATGACCACATACCCACATTGGTGGGGGTGTGGTCATGGGTTGTGTGGTTGCATTCCTGCTGCTGGGTGTGGCTGCATAGTCTCAAAATTCAATGCCAGCAATTGCTGATACTCAAGAAGCTCCCAAGTGCTGGCACTACAAGCACAGCACACATTAATAGCAAGCATGGATATGTGAAATAAATCATATATAATAAATATTTGTCCAGGAAAATTCAAAGAAGATGATGATAATGAGTCCAAGCTCAATAAGCCATGAGATGGCTAATTGCAAAGTGGATTGGGCCAATTCTGATGCATAGAAGTGGCCCAATCCACTTTGCAATTAGCCATCTCATGCCTTATTGAGCTCTGACTCATTATCATCATCTTCTTCAAATTTTCCTGGACAAATATTTATTATATATTATTTATTTCACATATCCATGCTTGCTATTAATGTGGGCTGTGCTTGTAGCACCAGCACTTGGGCACTTCCTGAGTATTGGCAATTGCCAGCATTGAATCTGCATCTTTCTTCCCATCTCTGCAAAACATTAACAAGCAACTGCCTGGAAAGGCAAATGCATGACCACACACCTGCCACTGCAGGTGTGTGGTCATAAGGTGAGTTTTTGTGCCAGTAGATACAATGGCACAAAAAGAGCAGTGAAAGCTGCTCTTTTTGCACTCCTTTGACTTTTTATACTAACACATCCTGTATTATTCTAGATTGAAGCCTGGGGTCCAAGGCACAATGAAAACCCACAAAATGAGGACCCAGATGGCAGCATGCCAAACAAAGATGTGCAAACAATGCAACACATGGCAATGTCCCAAATGGCAACACACCACATGAAGACACACCAAACAACACACCAAACAATGCACCACATGGAAACATGC
The DNA here is from genome assembly GCA_014904985.1 of Hydnum rufescens UP504. Classification (NCBI taxonomy): domain Eukaryota; kingdom Fungi; phylum Basidiomycota; class Agaricomycetes; order Cantharellales; family Hydnaceae; genus Hydnum; species Hydnum rufescens. Next base: position 22,408 of record MU129320.1, read on the forward strand.
CAAGTGAGGGCCCTAGGAACCACACACCCACTGCAGCAGGGGTGTGGTACTACATGAGGTGAGTCCCCACCCTCTAGTAAATACAGCTGTGCAAAAAGAGCAGCTTTTGCTGCTCTTTTTGCACTGCTTTCAAACTTTTTACTAATGTGTGCCTTTTATTATTCTAGCTGTGCCCTTGTCCAACACACAACATAACCCATGAAATGAGCAGAACCCAAACACCAATGTGATATGCCAATGCAACATGCCAACACAACACAGCAATGTGACACACTGAGGCAACATGACATGCCAACACACCAACAACATGACATGCAGTGCCACACCAAACAAGGATGCAACCATGCCAAACAAGGACACAACCATGCCCAATGCAGGCCCCAGAAATCACACACCCACCCCAGTGGGTATGTGGTCCTATATAAGGTGAGTCCCTGTCCCCCAGTAGCTACACCCACACAAAAGGAGCAGCCAAAGCTGCTCTTTTTGCATGGTGTTTAACTCCTAACTAATTTAAAACTCTTATCCTTTAGGTCTCAACTTCCCTTGCAAATGAATACCAAAGCAAAACCCCCCTGCAACCCCACTTATCAACACCCAAACAATGGGGCACAGAGTGGACCCATATGTATGACCCAGAGTATATGGCCCAAGTACCCCACACTCCCACAGCAGGTGTGGGGTACTACAAAGTATGTTTTCTTTTTTATTTTCATTTCTTATTCTTGTGGTGCAAAAAGAGCAGCATAAGCTGCTCTTTTTGTGCTGGATTACTGTTCTACTAATGTTTCATCAATTATTTCTTTAGATCCTGAACCAGAACCCCTGAAAACCCCAAATATGAACCCACCAAATGAGACACCATGAATGATAACCACAAATGAAAACTGACTCCCTCAAGGGAGTGCCCAAAGGGAACTGGCCCCCAACTGGGGTGTATGGTGGGTATATGCAGATGCAGGCATGTGACCCACATGAATCATGCCCCCCCTGTGGTGGCAGACCCTGCAGGGGGTAATACATAGATAATAATAAATAATCATATGATCTGGCACAGCCATGAATTGGCCAAAAACTGAACTGTAATGGCCATATTTCAGCCATACTGTCTGGGGGACCTATTAGGTACCATTTTCTGCCCTGAAAATGGTACCTAAATTAGGTCCCCCATGTGACTGACCAGCCTGGTCATGATGATGATAACATTATCTGACTGATTTCCTGGAACTCTGCTGGTGATATTCATTTGAGGACCAATACCTCAAAGATCCACCCCTCCTGCTGCCACCTTAGGCAAATGACCTTAGGTACCTAGTTAAGTAGGTTATAGACTATAGGTACAACCCACCTAAGAAGATGTCAGCAATAGTGGCTTGCTGGTGGCAGTCAGTTTTTAATTCCATTAGGGGCCCAAAAAATCTGGGCCCCCGGGGCCTATTTTTTGGACCTTGGTCCCCCCTGAAAAAATGGGGGTTTGGGGGTGATAGACCCCAAGAAGCTCCAGGGTGATCACATGTGGGGGTGCCAAAGATGGCCTTGGTGAGCCCCATTTAGGTGTTGGCAAGCCCATCCAGAATCAAAATTGATCTTGGCTTGCCCATGGCATCCCAAGCTCACCATCACCACCTCCTGGCTCACCACCACCACCTCTTGGCTCACCCATGCCTTGCTGCTTCCTGGTCTATTAAGTTACATAATAGTATATTTTACAATATAAAAAAAGCCTAAATGCAGCAATCAGATGCAGCCCAATCCAGGCCAGGGTACATTAGATAACATCCTATACAGTCATTCATTGGTCATGTGCACACCTCTGTCAAATGCACAAACTGCTATAACTCAAGCAGTTCTTCTCCTCCCACATTTTGTACATACACTTGAACTCCTTATGTTAGGACACTCCCAAAAATTTGTTCCAGTCAAATGCCAAAATACTGAGAAATTTAAGAAAAACACTGCAAAAAATGAAAATTTCAATGGCAGGAATTCAGTTGCCACCAATCCTTACCTCTGATGTTCATTTTGAGCCTCCCAAACTGATGGGATGGGTGTATATGGAGTATAGAATTGTTATTGTGACTTCAAATCCAGGATTCTGGTTGTAGAATTTGAAATTAAGCATGATGACCTCATTGTCCCACCTGCAATTTTCTTGCTTTCCTTAGACAACTTACAGTTCTTTCAATGGTCCACAAGGCAAAATCAAAGGCAGCAGCTCACCAAGACAGCATAGTGGACATGTAAAAACAACAAGTGGAGGCTCTGAAAGCTTACAAGGAAGCACCTTAGGCAGCCCTACTTCGGTACCTAGTTAGGTCTGGTTTTTCTGGTAGAATAGCCTACCTAATAGGCTCATTTTGCCATGGCCCCATGTACTCTACAAGCCTAGCATGGGCCCACGGAACCTCATACAATTTTAGGCTCCATGGGCCCATGCCAGAAATTTTTTTAGGCCATGGGGCCATGAACACCTGCCCTGGCTATAGTACTGTGAGTTTCCCCAAGTCCACCACATCAGCGATCCCGGATTTCTTTATCTCCCTGCACACTTTTTTTTTTCTAAGTCCACATGTACTTGCTCTTTTTTTTTTCTAACATGTCATCACAGAGATATCATGACATCAGGGATCTAAAGCAGTAGGGATAGGAAATGGAAGGGGCATGGGAAACATGAAGGCAACACGAGAAATACGAGGGCAATGTAAAAAAAATGCAATGGTGGCACTGAAACGGAAAGGATAGTATGAAGAAAGTAAGGACAATCCGAAAAACAGATGGATGATGTGAAAAATGGATGGATGATGCGAAAAACATACGGACAATGCAAAAAATGTATGGGCAATGTGAAAAATGTATGGACCACACAAAAAACGGATGGACAACGCAAAAAATGTATGGATGATGTGAGAAATGGGACAACAACGCAAGAGACTGAAGGATGTCGCAAGAAACTGGAGGATAACATGAGAAATGCAGGGATAGTGCAAAGAGCACAAGGACACATGCAAGGACGATGTGAGGAATCCAAGGATCATTCAAGAAACCCAAGGATGATGTGAGAAATGCGAGGACGATGCGAGAAACGCGAGGACGATGTGAGAAATGCAAGGACGATGCGAGAAATGCGAGGATGATGCGAGAAATGCGAGGACGATGCGAGAAACACAAGGACAATGCAAGAAATGTGACGATGGTCCAAGAAACATGACAACGATGCGAGGAATGCAACGACGATGCGAGATACGCAAGGGTGATGCAAGATACACAAGGGCGGTGCAAGATATGTGAGGAAGTGAGGTATGCAAGGATGGCACAAGGAGCACAATGGCAACAGTGACAAGTGCAAGGGCAGCACAGGAAACTGACGGATGACCTGAAAAATGCAAGGATGATGTGAAAAACACAAGGATGATGCAGGAAGTGGAAGGATAATGCAAGAAATAGAAGAATGACATGAGGAATGTAAGGGCGGCCCAGGAAACACATGAAAATAGGACAGATGAAATGATAAGGCCTGTAGAGAGTGAGGGACAAAAGCGGGAGGAAATATGATGAGAGGGAGCTGATGAAGATGACAGTGAGCTATGTTGAGTCATTGTCTGAAAAGAGGTATTACTCAGGATCACTGTCTCCTGCCTCCCACACCTGCTCTCGTGCTCGGCGATCTATCTCCTCCATAACATGTGTGTCACAGATAGTTGCTGGCTCCAGCTCTGTCTCATCATCATCGTCTGATGACTGGATATCGAGGTCATCGTTAGGTGTCAAGCAGATGTCGTCAGGAGTAAGTCGTTGCCTATGAGTTGGTACAAATAGTGTTGCTGGAACCATTTCTGGCCATGGTCTTGCTGATACCAAAGCCGGCATCTTTCGTTGCCACATCTCACCTAGTGCTCCCAAGCTCCGCAGACAAATTTGAAGGTGATACTTCAAATCTGCATCTGGATGACCATAAATATCAGTATGAATCAATAATACATGCCTGTGCCCACCTGGTGTGTATTGCTTGGCAAAGCTGGTAGCCTCATACTCTTCTTCAAACCAGGTTTGCATCGCCGCACATTCCGTATGACAGCGTGCAAGTTCACCCTTACAGTTCAGAACCTCTTGGTCAAAATGTATACCAGCTCGAACCATGTCATCACTCAGCCAGGGAGGCAGAACACCCCCGAATTCCTCCAGGTCCTCTAACCCAACATCATGCCAGGTGTCATTGTCGACATCCAGCTTGAAAAGGGTCTTGAGGACGATGGCAGGAGGGAGGATCGCATTGGTGGCCACTGTATCAGTTGTTCGCAATTGCACCATTTGCTTCAACATGCTGTTGTACTTCTTAGCAAGCCTGGTAATCGTTCGTTCATGATGGTGCATGGCATCTTCAATATGAGACTGAGTTTTCTGGTCTGTGATCATTTCAATGATCAGGATTATAGTGGGCAGGGTTGCATAAATGTGAACATACCCGTTTGCTTGCTACGATAGGCATGTTCAAGGTTTGCGAGCTCGAACTTTCACTCTCAAAGCTTAGTACAGAGACATGCTTTCACGGTGCGCATGTTCATTTGTAATGCAAAAAACGGCTGCTTTTTGATTTCGTTCAGCCTGGTTGCAGAAACTTTGTCATGAAGATTGATATGGTTTGTCGCGATGTCGATGTCTTTCTGGAGATGGGTGAGGACATGAGTTTTTGCCTCAATGCTCGTCAGTATGTCAAATCGAGCGCTACTGACTGTGATGGAATCAGTCAAGACGTATTTCATAAGCTCGCTCTTGAGTGATGCAATCACGACCTTCATGGCAGAGGCGGATTCTTGTAAAGTGACGATCTTCTCTATGGCTTTTATACTGCTATTTTTCGATTGCCCTATTCCAATGTTTGATTAGGGCAGGCATTAGATAAGTAGTTCAGAAGGGCATACGAGTAATAGGCTTGCTCTGATAGATGCACTGCTCAGCAAACTGCTGATGAAGGAATGAGGAGGAGTGGCCACAGGCCTCAAGCTTCGGCTGAGCATCTACAAGATGCTTTGTTGTTTTGGTGATACGTTGTTGCAGCCACTCAGCCATACCCATCAATTGTATTCCGTGAATATGGGTGATCTGGAGATTCAATATGTACTGATGACGATGGAACTATGATATGTTGAACTATTAGTATGTGATACCCTGAAATGGGAATGGAGAGCTTACCCCTGTGATGCACAAAACAGGAATAAGTCGACAAAGCATGCTCCAAAACCGTTCATGGCCCTCTCCATCCGAGAGTCCCCAGATCCCGGCCTTTCGTGGGTGGTACCATAATTGGCAGACCCACTGGTGTCCGTATGCATGGAAAACAGAGACGCTGAAGAGGATTTGAGGGAGATACTCAGGCAAGAAATCCCACTTGATCAGACTTTGGTGCATTTGACATGTGATATCATATAAGAACCGAGTGTCCAATCTGAAGGGAGCTTGGCCATGATGGCAGCAAGCAGTGCTAATGCAAAGAACTGCTTCTTGCCAGCAGTCCACATATTAGCCCAGAAAAGGACTATATCATGATGGCACAAAATCGCCATCATGCCGGTATCAGAAAAGTAGGCTGTCGAAGCTTTAACATGATTGCTGTCGGCAGCAATGAATGATTCGCCACACAAGTTGGCGCATGAGTTGGGGATCGGCATTCCAGGTTCGCATTTGTCGTCGGCGTCCGGGGCACTAACATCCAACTCTGCGGCCTTGCACTTCGACCCAGCGTTAGAGGGCAATTTGTTCTGAATCGCATCGACATTGGCCTCCCACTCCTTCAGATTAGCTTCCGATATCTGGACAGTGTGTGGGCTGAATATCAGGGGGATCCCTCATGCCCTCTTCCTTCTCGTGGCCTTTTCGACGATCCTTGTCATGATTCCGCTTCTGCTGGAAGTTGGCATCTATGCAGACCATGGCATGTGGTCTGGAATGAGTGTCCATTAGTGCAAGTTCAAAATGTCTATCATAAATGTACCAACGTGTTCTCTTGAGGTACTGGGGGTCTCCCTCCAAAGCAAAGAGGGCAGCGAGAACGAAGGTACGCACTGGGGCGCTGACGAGCCTCGCCATTTTTCAATTGTGGGATGTGGCCATCCTCGCTTTGGCCATTGAGGTAAGAGTGGTCAAAGAGCGGTGTAGATTCATCAAGCGTTGGAAGCTCTGCCTTGAAATGTTGGGCAGATAGTGTCACAGAGGCAGCAAGAGCTAGATTCCGGGCGACCTCAACAGATTTTCTGACCTCAGCTTCAACAACCTGCATCAGCACCTGGTACTGTGCAAGTGCATTTCTGAAGCGTCGCCGAAGTGAATCCTTTGTGATATAAACATTAGATACAGTAGGGGTGTAGTTGAATCCCAAACACTCACGGAAAAAGTGAAGATGTAGCCCTCAAGTACTGAGGAATTCTGTGAGCGTCACTGCCCAGGCCATTTCATTAGGGCCAAATTAACGAAGAGGCCTGCAGCGAACTCAAGCATATCAAGCTCAACAGCAAGCTTAGAAAGACCGGAGCACATGGAAATAGTCCATGTTCGATGAGTTGCTGAGGTGCTGGCAGACATTTGCAGACATACAGTATGACTTGAGTCGACACCTGCAAGAATATGGATAAGTATTCAGTTTCCATCAGCGGATCAAAAGACATACGTTTTAGGCGGACACATGTAACCTCAAG